>JAOWBW010000742.1:433954-567281 GCA_026119855.1 Campanula takesimana
AAGCAGTGCTGGAGGCGCCCGAGGGTGATAAATGACAGAATGATAGAAATGACTCTAAAGTTAATTCTATTATGCAGTTTAGTCCAAAACTAATGGATGGTTAGGAATTTAACCAAACTAACAGAAATTAACAAAATAAGTAAATAAAATACTATGTATGCAATCAGGGTGAGAGGTAAAAGGAGAGGTGTTACAGAGCCCCTCGGTGGACATGGATTGCAATGCAAAATGCGTCGACGTAAGAAAGTACACCCGCCGAGGACATCACTTAAGAAAAGCAAAGACTCGATGAAAACAAGAATTGGAATTGCGAGAGATAGGGGTGCGCTCCCTGTGTGAGCGGCTTTTGTTGATAGAGGAGGTGGCATGATCCGTAATCCGCTTGATGAATCCGTTAGTGAATCCATTGAATGAGTCCATTGGTGAACCCTGTTGACGAATCCGTTAGTGAATCCGCTTGATGAATCCGTTAGTGAATCCATTGAATGAGTCCGTTGGTGAACCCTGTTGACAAATCCATTAGTGAATTTGCTTGATGAATCCGTTTGTGAATCCATAGAATGAGTCCGTTGGTGAACCCTGTTGACGAATCCGTTAGTGAATCCGCTTGATGAATCCGTTAGTGAATCCATTGAATGAGTCTGTTGGTGAACCCTGTTGACGAATTCGTTAGTGAATCCACTTGATGAATCCGTTAGTGAATCCATTGAATGAGTCCAGTTAGGATTCATTGTTAGTACACCCACTTAATTTGATTAATCCATTCCACGTGTCTTTTTATAGACTTTAGGACCCCCATGTAATGAAGTTATACTTCAATTTTTAGACAAGTCCATTTCTAGATTTTATTTGTCTAGGTTGAGTACTGTGTTTGGTTAGATTAGCAGTTTAGATCTTAAAACTGCATTCGGGCTATCTAAGAACCGCCAGCATGGAGTCGCTTATTTTTCATCAAACCGCATTCTGTGGTTTTGATGAAACTATTCTTCAAGTCTCTCTTGGAACCGCTGATGACACTTGATGGAATCGCAATCATGTAACAGCGTGCTTCAGTTTCTTATGAAACCGCACATCAAGTTCATCCTCGGAAAACCGCTCCTATACCTGGTGGAACCACCGATCAGTTAATGAAGAATTCAAGAGAAGTCATTTATCCTTAGAAAAAATATTCTCTTTTTAACTGTAAAGGAATATTTTATGTCATGTCAAAATAACTCTAAGTAACTTGGAGTTACTGCAAGGATGTCGCGACCCCGAACCCCGCGGGCCCGAGATCGCGAGCTGGACGTCGACTTAAAAACCAAACTCTAAAATATAGAAGTTAAAAATTCCATTTTGAACCAAAGATGATAACACAAGGTTTACAAATCCAAGTTTAAATCAACAAAGTACATATAACATAAGCTCCACAGCTTATGCCAAAAAGAATAAAATATACAATTCTTAACGACGTCAATAATGGTGAAACTATCCCCAAAAGTTATACATTTAAATAATGTAAACCGATCCATAACAACCTGCCCCAAAATCTCAATCCTCTCGACGTCCTCCTCGATCCGCGAATCCTAATCCTTTTCCTCCTGGGGGGGGGGTTAAGGAAAACAAAGATGGAAATAAACGGGGTGAGATAAAATCTCAGTAAGTTACTAATGCAACTACATGACATGCTATAATGCAATAAGCAATAAGCAATGATAAATATCACATAGCATGTAACAATTAACAGTCAACAGATAGCAGCGGAAAATAAACACATAACAAAGGATATTAGCCAAGGTTTCCCAACTGAAAGAACCAAATAAAGGTCGCTGCGCAGCTTCAATAACCAACCATTTATCATCTTCATAATAGCATGAAAGCTGAAGAGGAATCCCCGGTCAGAAGCGACCAATCAACCCATCAATCAAACAAACCATCTTCATAGTAGCATAAAAGCTGAAGAGAAACCCGGTACCGGAACCAATAACAATGATAAAGTGCCACAAGGGGCGGGAGCCATGCCACAAAGTCATGCTCCAAAACGATTAGCTAGAATACCCACAACGGAGCTAGCTCATCCCAACCAAGGCCAATCTGGATGAGGACAGAAGGACCAATGGGCGATGCTATACTGGACTTGGCTCGTGCCATTATAGCATTATCCATTGCCTGACTCGATACACAAATAACCAGCTGGACTTTCAATAATGCTAAGTAATGAATACTAGCTTTGTAAACATGAAAAGGGTTCCAAAGTAGGGAACCATACCAATTAATCACCATAAAAGATGCAAACTATTACTCAAGAAGAGTTCAACAACAATAACACAAGGAGTTTCTCATAAAAGAGTCCAACAACATTAACCATTAAAACATAATGATTCCAAGATAAGGCACGTACCAAATACATCCTAAATATTATACCCACAAGTTAGTCATAAAGAGCACAACCCAAACGGTCGCTCCCAAATGGCACAATGGCTATTACCAAAATGACCATAAACATTTACTCAAAAGATATACTAGGACTATGAACTCAACCATCTCATCACACCTGGAATTCCAATTAAGAAGTCCGAACGAATACATCTTAAGGTTAATCAAACCGTAGGTACCCAATTGCCAATTCACGCTTTATCTCCGTTCATAACGAACCCATTCTAAACACCCCAAACGAATCCGAAAGGTTTACACTTATTAGAACATGATCACGACCGGACTAAACCCTACTCTTTGGTGCTCAATAACAACCCTCTAGGTACTATAGGACATCGCCTAAAACTAGACCAAGTCTTACGCGAAATTCAATTCGGTTGGAACAAACGCAAATACATCATAAGATGCCCAAACAATACTTGATCAAATTATGTAACACTATTGTTCACAAAGGAACCAATTTTAATTACTAAAGTGTTCCACGGTGTTATCTTAAGTTAATTAGAATAAATAAACTTAAACTAGATAAGCTTAAGTCTTAAACCAAGAAAAAGGGAGAATTCTGAACCAGGGGGCGGGCGGGCGCCTGGTAGGGGGCGGGCGGGCGCCTGTTTCAACAGAAGGTTTGGCCATCAGGAAAGGGTATGCAGGCGGGCGCTCGGGTCAAGGCGGGCGGGCGCCTGGTCTGGATTTCAGCCGGGAAAACAGAGCTGGGTTTATGATGTTCGAACCAAAATCACCCCAATCTCTAAAATACTCCAAACCAATCCTTATAACAAGTTCCACAATGAACCAAAACCACATTTAAGCTAAAAGGGGACTTAAATCACATCATCTAACAACTCCAATCCAAGATTAAATCCCAAAGTCATAATATCACCATTTTTGCCCAAAAACTCAAATAAATTCCAAATAAATCTCAAACCCAATCAAACTTCATATATAACAACTAAAGCATTATATGAACATGAAAGGGACATTTTAGCATAAAAAATAGGGGAAAAGCAACTTACTTGATAAATCTCAAAGTTGACGGAATTCAATCTTTTTGGTTCTACGCGATCCTATCGACGATCTAAACAAGGTTCATGTTTTAAGAAATGGGAAATGACAAGAGGAAGATGATGGAAATGTAGAGAGAAGAGAGGAAGAAACCTTACCCTTTTTCTTCTATGGAAAGAGAGAGAATGCTGAGAGATTGAGTGTGAGAGTGAGGGAGGAGATGAGTAGGGAGGGAGTAGTTAAAATGATTTAAAGAACTTACACTTAGGCCCCCTCCTCATAACTACACACAAAACTTACACTCCCTACTTACAATTAAGACCCAACAATACTACACTAACCCAAATAAAATGCTAGGCATGAATTATTATAACTCATAAATTATTAATTAAGTAATAATTTAAATACATAATTAAGCAAATAAATAAATAATAATTATTTATCACCAAATAAAATAGAGCCTAGTTTCGGGTCGTGACATTCTCTCCCCTTAAAGAAAATTCGACCCGAATTTTAACGAGACTTACCCGAAGGACCAAATAGCTACGGATACGATAGTTCCGCCGTTTCTCAAATTCCTCAATCGCCCATTCTAACCACTACAAGGTATCCTTAAATAATGTTCACCATACTAGGACCTCTCGCACTTGACTTCCTTCAACCATAACCCCCACTACCAATTAGGATCCAAATTCAAATTCAAGAATCTCAATTGCTCCCAACATAGTTCCCGAGATACCTCAAGTTCGTCTTATTCATAACCTTAATTACACTGGAAAAGTGCATTCATAAGCCAAACGCATGCTTGATATCACTTCCCAGAAGTTCACAACCTTAAACCATCTCGAGTTTAATCGACTCTTAAACTACAAAAGCTAAAGAATTTTCATTCCCATAATATTCATCGAGGTGATCATGTCTCTAAGGATTACCATTTTAGTGCTCTCGCTCGAGGTAGCACCTTAAACTAGAGGTGTAATATAAACCCAAAATTTTAATACAACATGTTCACTTAAATCTATGCCATAATATCATCGTCATAACGCTCCAATCCTTGAAAGCCTAAAATAATTACGAATACTCAATAGTCCGAAAAACGATCCAAATTTCATTTTCAAAAGATTTTTTTCTAACTCCCATTTAAATTATAATCCGTGCTCATAAACCCAAGGAAATCAACAAATCTCAAATCCTCAATAGCTAACCCAAGTTAGTCTTTCACGCATACCTTTATTAACTTAATGATACTTAAGCTCAATGGTACTATCAAAACCATAAACCAATTAGCTAGCCTCATTCAATAGCTCCCTTACCAAATCACAATATTCTTTAATTATGCCCAAGTATTGATACTCAACTTTCTTCACACACCCTTGATCCAATTCGGTAACGCCACCGAGAAGGGATTTAGAACCATAGAACCACTATCTAACCAAAATTTCAAAATGCCTTTAACATAGATTGAGAAATTATTACTCTCCCAAAATGTACTTAGTCCTTTCTAACTTAAACGCTTACCATCATTAATGATCGGAACTCCTACAACAACTCATCATCCATAACAAATTATATACCTCACCATACTAATCCATTCCGATGCATTCACGGAGATGTACTAAAAGTGACCAAAATTTTCCTCAAGAGATCCTCATTGAATCCTCAACTCCTATAACTTAACCGATACAATATGGATATTGTTCTAAATATTAGCATTACAACCTTGTACTACAACAACCCATTTAACCCAAGCTTCTCCTCAAACACTAGGTACTATTCGGAAGAAAATGAAAATCTTACGAATGATAAATACACCCAACAAATTGACCGAAACTAAATACTCGGATTTCAATTAAGAAAAGATAGGTATGAATCTACCCAAGGAACGGTCTCAAACAGTTTTAAGAAATTAGGGATGGAGAATATAACAATCCCCCTACAATAATAGACTAAAGCAATAGTAACATCAAAATCTTGCAACAGCAATATGGCTAATTTAGCAGGTGAGACATAACCATACTTAAGCACATCAGACTTCATCAGATACCCTAAACTCCTCCATAGGAGTAGACACCTACAACACATAAGTCAAAGACTCAGAAGAAATAAATGCAACTAATGCACAGAAACACATAAATGCGATGATCCTATAATGCACGCGCTCGCTCTCATGACGCAAAATAATACCTCCTAAAATTTATCCGTTACCTGGTGAGTGCTGATTGGTCGCAATTACTCTGCCCTATACCTTAGGGTTCCCCGAAGCATCCCTCTTCTGACCCGGTGAAGTACTGGTTCCTGTTCCGATGATTGAACCTTAAACCTCGGACAGTCTTTTATGAAGTGACCCAGTTGACCACAATTGATACATTTTCCTTGCTTCTTCCAACACTTATCCTCCAAATGGCCTTCCCTCTGACAGTAAGTGCAAAGCCACCTACCTTGTTTCCCTTGTTTCCCCGGAGTAGTACCCGGATTCCCTAGCGCGGTTTGCTCCTTAAACTGAGATGGTGCTCCCAAATTACCTCGGTTATCTGAACGGTGTTGTGGTTGAGATTTAGCATGGCTTACTTGTTTACCCGCATTTGCAACCTCGGTCTTCCTCTTATGCTCCCCAATATCTTGCTCGATCAAGTATGCCCGGTCTACCGCATCCTGAAATGTCACAATCCTCTGGGCTATAAGTTGAGTACGAATAGAAGTCTTCAAACCCGGATGAATCTCATAGCTTTCTGCTCCTCGGTCCTCACAAGATAGGCACAATACCAGGCTAATTCTGTGAACTTAGCCGAGTATTGAGCTATAGACAACAAACCTTGCTCCAAGTTGAGAAGCTCGATCTCCTTTCGGTTCTGATCCACTACCGGAATGAAATGCTCCTTGAACTTCCGCACAAACAATTCCCATGCATACACTGTGTGAGTATCGTCCCAACTCGCTTTAACACCCTTCCACCAGTGCTCGGCGGCACCCACAAGTTTATAAGCCGCAAACCGGACCTTGTCTTCATCGGTGCAACCAAAGACATCCTAAATTTTCTCCATCGACTCAATCCATAGCTCGGCC
Source organism: Campanula takesimana (assembly GCA_026119855.1). Taxonomy (NCBI): domain Eukaryota; kingdom Viridiplantae; phylum Streptophyta; class Magnoliopsida; order Asterales; family Campanulaceae; genus Campanula; species Campanula takesimana. Next base: position 440,435 of record JAOWBW010000742.1, read on the forward strand.
TTCCTTACATCGGGTTCCCCATTGAACTCAAACGGTTTCAACTTCAGAAATTGTTCCAATCCGTACCGGGGTGGTGGTGCTTGTTCTACCCTAGGACCTTGATCATGTATGGCCTTCATGGCCGCCTCAAACATGCCCTGAAACATTGCACGGGCTTCATCCCTTGTTTCATTCTGATTTGCATTACCAGTATTACTTTCACCACTTCTCCTTCGAGCCATTTCAAACAAGTACCTTCATAAAACAACAATTGTTACTCACTCCGAACACACTACCCTCCTAGGTCATACTAATCCACCTATACTTATACATAGAGCTAAACCATAGCTCTGTTACCAACTGTCGCGACCCCGAACCCCGTGGGCCCGAGATCGCGAGCTGGACGTCGACTTAAAACCAAAACTCTAAAATATAGAAGTTAAAAATTCCATTTTGAACCAAAAGATGATAACACAAGGTTTTACAAATCCAAGTTTAAATCAACAAAGTACATCTAACATAAGCTCCACAGCTTATGCCAAAAAGAATAAAATATACAATTCTTAACGACGTCAATAATGGTGAAACTATCCCAAAAGTTATACATTTAAATAATGTAAACCGATCCATAACAACCTGCCCCAAAATCTCAATCCTCTCGACGTCCTCCTCGATCCGCGAATCCTAATCCTTTTCCTCCTGGGGGGGGGTTAAGGAAAAACAAAGATGGAAATAAACGGGGTGAGATAAAATCTCAGTAAGTTACTAATGCAACTACATGACATGCTATAATGCAATAAGCAATAAGCAATGATAAATATCACATAGCATGTAACAATTAACAGTAACAGATAGCAGCGGAAAATAAACACATAACAAAGGATATTAGCCAAGGTTTCCCAACTGAAAGAACCAAATAAAGGTCGCTGCGCAGCTTCAATAACCAACCATTTATCATCTTCATAATAGCATGAAAGCTGAAGAGGAATCCCCGGTCAGAAGCGACCAATCAACCCATCAATCAAACAAACCATCTTCATAGTAGCATAAAAGCTGAAGAGAAACCCGGTACCGGAACCAATAACAATGATAAAGTGCCACAAGGGGCGGGAGCCATGCCACAAAGTCATGCTCCAAAACGATTAGCTAGAATACCCACAACGGAGCTAGCTCATCCCAACCAAGGCCAATCTGGATGAGGACAGAAGGACCAATGGGCGATGCTATACTGGACTTGGCTCGTGCCATTATAGCATTATCCATTGCCTGACTCGATACACAAATAACCAGCTGGACTTTCAATAATGCTAAGTAATGAATACTAGCTTTGTAAACATGAAAAGGGTTCCAAAGTAGGGAACCATACCAATTAATCACCATAAAAGATGCAAACTATTACTCAAGAAGAGTTCAACAACAATAACACAAGGAGTTTCTCATAAAAGAGTCCAACAACATTAACCATTAAAACATAATGATTCCAAGATAAGGCACGTACCAAATACATCCTAAATATTATACCCACAAGTTAGTCATAAAGAGCACAACCCAAACGGTCGCTCCCAAATGGCACAATGGCTATTACCAAAATGACCATAAACATTTACTCAAAAGATATACTAGGACTATGAACTCAACCATCTCATCACACCTGGAATTCCAATTAAGAAGTCCGAACGAATTCATCTTAAGGTTAATCAAACCGTAGGTACCCAATTGCCAATTCACGCTTTATCTCCGTTCATAACGAACCCATTCTAAACACCCCAAACGAATCCGAAAGGTTACACTTATTAGAACATGATCACGACCGGACTAAACCCTACTCTTTGGTGCTCAATAACAACCCTCTAGGTACTATAGGACATCGCCTAAAACTTAGACCAAGTCTTACGCGAAATTCAATTCGGTTGGAACAAACGCAAATACATCATAAGATGCCCAAACAATACTTGATCAAATTATGTAACACTATTGTTCACAAAGGAACCAATTTTAATTACTAAAGTGTTCCACGGTGTTATCTTAAGTTAATTAGAATAAATAAACTTAAACTAGATAAGCCTTAAGTCTTAAACCAAGAAAAAGGGAGAATTCTGAACCAGGGGGCGGGCGGGCGCCTGTTTCAACAGAAGGTTTGGCCATCAGGAAAGGGTATGCAGGCGGGCGCTCGGGTCAAGGCGGGCGGGCGCCTGGTCTGGATTTCAGCCGGGAAAACAGAGCTGGGTTTATGATGTTCGAACCAAAATCACCCCAATCTCTAAAATACTCCAAACCAATCCTTCTAACAAGTTCCACAATGAACCAAAACCACATTTAAGCTAAAGGGGACTTAAATCACATCATCTAACAACTCCAATCCAAGATTAAATCCCAAAGTCATAATATCACCATTTTTGCCCAAAAACTCAAATAAATTCCAAATAAATCTCAAACCCAATCAAACTTCATATATAACAACTAAAGCATTATATGAACATGAAAGGGACATTTTAGCATAAAAAATAGGGGAAAAGCAACTTACTTGATAAATCTCAAAGTTGACGGAATTCAATTCTTTTTGGTTCTACGCGATCCTATCGACGATCTAAACAAGGTTCATGTTTTAAGAAATGGGAAATGACAAGAGGAAGATGATGGAAATGTAGAGAGAAGAGAGGAAGAAACCTTACCCTTTTTCTTCTATGGAAAGAGAGAGAATGCTGAGAGATTGAGTGTGAGAGTGAGGGAGGAGATGAGTAGGGAGGGAGTAGTTAAAATGATTTAAAGAACTTACACTTAGGCCCCCTCCTCATAACTACACACAAAACTTACACTCCCTACTTATAATTAAGACCCAACAATACTACACTAACCCAAATAAAATGCTAGGCATGAATTATTATAACTCATAAATTATTAATTAAGTAATAATTTAAATACATAATTAAGCAAATAAATAAATAATAATTATTTATCACCAAATAAAATAGAGCCTAGTTTTCGGGTCGTGACAAGGAATGTCGGTCTTGTCCAAGCAATTTGAGTTGTTTACCGTTAGTCCTTTCTGTAACAAAGGACGGATGTCAGGTAGTGGTGCTACAACTACCTAGGACTACAATACAAAACAAAGGACGACAATGACAGCTCAACCAATGGGAATTCAACAGCACTGTATGTTGGGTTTCCAAGTAACATGCGCAGCGGAATTTAGCAATTAAAATTTTAAGAAACCCAAAGCCATGGATCCGTTCATATGATTAAATCAAATACAACATAAGAATAAAGGAATAAACTAACCCTTGATGGCTATCAAATTCTCTTGGTCTTTGGTGGAGGTTTGAAGACTTGATCACGATCACAAAGCTTGAACACGAACTTTGAAGATGATGATTTTCACCCTCTAGCGGTATCCACACTTCGAACGAATATCAAAGGAGCTTCTTTGATCTTGGTTGCTAGACCAATAATTGTAAAACACGCTTTCACAATTTAATAAAGAACTATATGGAATTTATTTTGTGAATTATTTTGTTCCTCAATCAATGATATCTTAGAACAAAATAAAATCTCTCTCAAACTCTTTGAGACTCACAAAAGCACTTGTGTATATGGTCTGGCCGAATTGGGGTTTTCTACACAATTAAGACCTATTCCAAATAGGTAACTTGTGTCAAAAACCATTCATAATCGAATTAGGAAATTCCCAATCGGCATACCGGGCGCCCGCCTGGTCCTACCCAGGCGCCCGCCTGTTTGGGCAGAAAGTCCAGTTCCTTTCCGGCTTGAACAGGCGCCCGCCTGGTTCAACCCAAGCGCCCGCTTGGTTGACCAGGAGGCCCAGATCTTTCCAGAAGTTCCTTGGAAGTCCTCCGACCCTAAATGCCAATATAGTCCTTTTATTTAAGATTCGTTCTATTGTGTGTGACCCTCTAGGATTATACTAAGTTGGTAATGGGCTCAAACGTGATTCCATAAGATATGATTAGGTTCTAGCAAACCGTCATACCTACCCAAATAGTATAACTAGATACAAGTTCGCATTCCTTTTGAATATGTCACAATCCCTTTGTCCACGATGTCATTGAACACAAGTCATGGTCAAACAGTCAACTTGTTTTGTTCAATACTTTCTCGATTCCGAATATGTTGATAATTCAAATGCTATTGATCCAATCAATCCATTTGAGTCCGGCCGAACATTTCATCAACATCATTCATTCGAGGGGCCCAAGCTTGACATCTCTCCGTGGAGGGACAAATCCATTTAGCTTATTATTCTTCCCAACGGGAATCCGATTATGCCAATCATACCCTTTATAACTACCGTGTTAAGGTAGCATTTGAATATGTCAAACACAATGTTCATCAAGTGGAAGACTATAATAACTTCATGTCTAAGGATTCAAATGACATAACTAATATGAGATATATGTATGACATAGACCATGACATAAATCTCATACAGCGGGTCATGTCCAGTACCTTGTTCCAAACAAGTACCCATAAATCTAACATGATCATCCCATGATCATTTAACCTTTATACTAGTGCTTAACAAGTACTAGGGACGGGGATTATTATAAGTAAACATGAACAACAATAATAATCAAAACATTTCTTTATTGATATGAAATAAATGATAACAATTACAACGTTTATTAAACGTGCCTAGGGCACCACTACCAACAATCTCCCACTTGACCTAGGCCCAATCTCCCATGTATCTAATACCCATGGACCTAACATGACCATCATGTTTAGCTTGTGGAAGTCCCTTTGTTAGCGGGTCCGCAACATTGTCATCAGTAGGTACTCTGCATATATTTACGTCTCCCCTATTAACGATCTCTCGAATGATATGAAAACGCCTAAGTATGTGTTTGGATTTCTGATGTGCTCTTGGTTCTTTTGCTTAAGCAATAGCACCATTATTATCAAAATAAAGGTCTATTGGATTAGCAATACTAGGAACCACTTCAAGTTCTGTTATGAACTTCTTAATCCAAACAGCTTCCTTTGCAGCATCCGATGCAGCAATATACTCAGCTTCTGTTGTAGAATCAGCGGTTGTACTTTGCTTGGAACTCTTCCAGCTTACAGCTCCACCATTTAACATAAACATAAAACCCGATTGCGATCGGCTATCATCTTTGTCGGTTTGGAAGCTTGCATCCGTGTAAGCATTTACAACGAGGTCATCTTCCATTCCTCCATAGACCAAAAACGAGTCTTTAGTTCTTCTCAAGTACTTAAGAATCGCTTTTACAGCTATCCAGTGATTTTCACCAGGGTCGGATTGGTATCTACTTGTCATGCTCAAAGCATAAGATACATCCGGCCTAGTACAAATCATGGTATACATGATGGACCCAATTGCCGAAGCATATGGAACATCATTCATTTTCTCACGCTCATCTTTTGTCATAGGACATTGAGTCTTGCTTAGAGAAATTCCATGTAACACGGGCAAGGTGCCTCTCTTAGAATTTTCCATACGGAATCTTCTAATGACCTTGTCAATGTATGTACTTTGGCTTAAACCAAGTAGCCTCCTTGATCTATCTCTATAGATCTTAATGCCAAGTATATATGCGGCTTCACCCATATCTTTCATTGCGAAGCACTTTCCTAACCAAGTCTTCACAGACTGAAGTGTAGGAATGTCGTTTCCAATGAGTAATATGTCATCCACGTATAAAACAAGGAATAGCACTATGCTCCCACTAATCTTCTTGTATACACAAGGCTCATCTTCGTTCTTGATGAAACCAAACTCTTTGACCGATTCATCAAAACGGAGATTCCAACTCCTAGAAGCTTGCTTTAATCCATAGATGGATCTTTGCAATTTGCATACCTTAGAATCTTGTTCAAAACCTTCTGGTTGTGTCATATACACATCCTCTTGGAGTTTTCCATTCAGGAAAGCGGTTTTGACGTCCATCTGCCATATTTCATAGTCATGATATGCGGCAATGGCAAGCAAAATTCTTATAGACTTGATCATTGCTACGGGTGAAAAGGTCTCATCATAGTCAATACCATGAACTTGCCTATAACCTTTCGCTACAAGCCTAGCTTTGTAAGTATGCACCTTCCCATCCATGTCAGTCTTCTTCTTGAAGACCCATTTGCATCCTATGGTTTTTACACCTTCGGGCGCATCAATCAAATTCCAAACTTGATTGTCTTGCATGGATTGCAATTCGGATTCCATGGCTCCAAGCCACTTGTCCGAATCAGGAGAAGACATCGCCTCTTGGTAGGTTGACGGTTCATCATTCTCAATGATTTCTACCTCATTACTATCCGTTACGAGAAATCCATATCTCTCGGGCTCGGATCGTAACCTACTAGATCTGCGAGATGCTTGTGTATTTTGAACAGGTTCCACAACTCCTTGTGGTTCTTGTTCTTGTTCCACTATTGGTTCAATGTTATTTTCTGGGTCTCGAATTTCTTCAAGATTTATATTACTCCCACTGATTTCTTTGGAGAGAAACTCTTTCTCTAGAAAGACACCAGTTCGGGCAACAAACACTTTGTTGTCCTCTCGGTTGTAAAAGTAATATCCTTTAGTTTCCTTAGAATATCCCACGAAAATACATTTATTAGATCTGTGTGCTAGTTTGTCAGAGATAAGTCTCTTGACATAAACTTCGCAACCCCAAATCCTCATGAAAGATAAACTAGGTTTCTTTCCACTCCACATCTCATATGGAGTCTTTGGAACCGATTTAGTTGGAACTTGATTTAGTGTGAAAGCAGCGGTTTCTAGGGCGTAACCCCAAAAGGATATTGGAAGATCAACTTGACTCATCATTGATCGAACCATGTCTAACAAAGTCCGATTTCTCCTCTCAGATACACCATTCCATTGTGGTGTTCCGGGCGGAGTCAATTGTGAAACTATTCCACAATTCTTCGATGATCGTCAAATTCTTGACTTAAGTATTCACCACCTCGATCTGATCGAAGTGCCTTTATACTTTTGCCAAGTTGTTTTTCTACTTCATTTTGAAATATTCTAAATATCTCAAATGCTTCACTTTTATGTTTCATTAGGTAAACATACCCAAATCTACTATAATCATCAGTGAAGGTTATGAAGTATTGAAATCCTCCCCTAGCATTGCTACTTAATGGTCCGCATACATCGGAATGTATCAACCCCAATAAGTCGCTTGCCCTTTCACCCAACTTGGTAAAAGGTGTCTTAGTCATTTTTCCAAGAAGACACGACTCGCAAGTATCATATGATTCTAAGTCACATGAACCCAAAAGTCCGTCCCCATGGAGTTTTGAGATACGCTTCTCATTAATATGACCAAGACGGCAATGCCACAAATAAGTATGATTTACATCATTAGGTTTAGATTTCTTATTTACATGATAGACATTATTTTCATTCTTGACATCCAAGATATAAAGGCCATTAAATGAATTAGCAATACCATAAAGCACATCATTTAAATAAATAGAAAATTTCTTATTCTCAATAAGAAACTTAAAACCTTCATTATCCAAACAAGAAATTGAAATAATATTTCTGCTTAAATCCGGAACATAATAACAATTGTTCAAAACAAGAATTAATCCGGAAGGTAAAGTGACTTCATAAGTCCCTACGGCTAATGCAGCAACTCTTGCTCCATTCCCCACACGTAGATCTACTTCACCTTCTTTAAGCAGTCTCCTATTCTTTAGTCCCTGCACATTTAGACAAATGTGAGAACCACATCCGGTATCCAATACCCAAGAATCAGTGGTAGAAAGGAGAATATCTATCATATAGATACCTGAAGTCAACGCAGCCTTGCTGCTCTTCTTTTTCTTTTGCTCTTCCAAGAAAGCCTTGCAATTACGTTTCCAATGACCAATTTCTTGACAATGGAAACAGATTGCATCCTTTTGTGAATCAGGTTTTGCCTCAGAAGCCTTGGCAACCTTTGCCTTGCTTATCTTGGGTTTGACAACTTTTGCCTTACCCTTTCCTTTGGCACTAGCCTTCTTTCCATCATGAACCAAGAGCACGGGAGAACCTTTCTCCACAATTTTCATCTCTGCAGTTTTGAGCATCCCATGCAACTCAGAGAGATTCTTATCCATTCCATGCATGTTATAATTCATCACAAACTGATTATAACTTTTAGGCAATGAATTAAGAATGAGATCCGTGGCTAGCTCCAATGGGATTGGATAGCCAAGTTTCTCAAGGTGCTCTACATAACCTTTCATTTTAAGAAAGTGAGGACTCACTTGTTGCCCTTCATTCATTTTACTAGTAGTGAATGCAACAATGGTCTTGTACCTCTCTTGCCTAGCTTGCTCTTGAAACATGGTTCTCAACTCCACGCCTATCTCATAGGCTTCCAAATGTTCCAAACTTTGTTGGAGTTTTGAACACATAGCAGCAAGCATGAGACAACTTACATCTCTAGAATCATTACGATGTTTCTTGTAATTGTCTCTTTCTACCCTAGGGGCAGTAGGCGGTGGTTCAGCAGGGAGAGGCCCATCGAGAATGTACAACTTATCTTCTTGCCTAAGAATGATTCTTATGCTACGGATCCAATCCATAAAGTTAGTACCATTCTCTTCGAGCTTATCCTTCTCAAGGATCGATCGCAACGACATTGATTGAGTGTTATTAGTCATTATCTACAAATATGCAAAATTTCCAAAATTTAATAAGTACCGACTTTCATTAAAGAGATAATAATGTATTTTAAAAAACAAAATACTCCCACTAAATTATACAACCTTCTTATACATCCAATGTATAGTATATATTTAAATGGGTTGAGATCCCGCTTTAATCTAATTTTGAGTACGCTTTGGCGCACCGCTCAAAATTAAATCAATTAGGTAGACAACTCTTGTCAATCATATCTCATATGACTCTCAGTTCTTTTCATGAGATTCTTTAAGAAATCCAATTTCAAAAAGCATGTTAAATCTCATCTTTGCCTTAAGCCCAAAACTGTTTTGACGCTTAATTAAGTCCAACCATTTTAAACGCATAGGAAACTCTTATTCACTCATCTTGCTCAAACATGAATAAAATCAATGCACCTCGCTTTGGCGAGCCCACATAAAATTACTCATGTATAAACAAGTGTTTTAATCATGGCATGGCAAAAGGACTTAAAACTTTCCCTTGAAGGTTCATCACATATAGCATATAACACATTTATGAGCACATAATATAAACATGTTATACATCAAGTTTAGCCACTAAATTAATCTCCATTAATTTAAGCATGGTATTTATGTGTCATTAGTTTCTCTATAATTATGAGGATGAGACTATTTTAACTTCGGTTATTATTTCCAAATCAAGACAACAAGACGTGCGGTCGAACTAAGCCATTAGGCAACCACAATCCCGCACTAATTCAAGAAACCAAGAAAGTAGTCCATGTGGCCGAAACTAAGCAATAGATGGTCTCTATGAACGTAGGCCAATTGCATTCACAATTCCACATGGATCTCCAATCATTGAATCAAGAACTTTGTTTCTCAATTTTAGCAATTATGAACTCTTCATAATTCTAACTTTGTTTTATCTTTAAAACTTTGATTGCGGTCAATTTTGGGAAACATAATCTCGATGAACGCAGATTAGTCATCTAAAACTTGAACCAATCTAGGAATCACAAGACTAAAACAAATAGAAAAATCAAACCCCAAAATCCACACACAAACCAACTACCCAAAACCCATTCCAGATCAACAAGTCTGAAGTGGTCTTGTTACTGGTTTTGTTGGATTTATCGAAAAATTCCAGAATCAGATTTTGAACAAAAAATCAGAACATTCTGGCCTAGCGAGCGCGCGCCTGGTCCAGCACGGGCGGGCGCCTGCAACGCGCGCGCGCCTGGTCCAGCGCGGGCGAGCGCCTGTATGGTCAGAATGGTATGGAGTTTTCAAGTTCGAAAATTTTGTCTCAAAATTATTTTTCCCCCGATTATTAAAACTTTGATCTTGTCAAAAATCAATAATCAAAATAATTCAGAATCCACTATAATTTTTTATTGCGATTGAATCGTGCGATTAAAGTTGGAAAAACAATAAACCACATAAAATCACAAAACACATAAACATCATATAATCCAATATTCATATCATGCTTGGCACATAAACAATTTATATACACACAACATGATCCAAGTATTGAATCAATCAACATGAACGGGGCTCTGATACCACTGTTGGGTTTCGTAGTAACATGCGCAGCGGAATATAGCAATTAAAATTTTAAGAAACCCAAAGCCATGGATCCGTTCATATGATTAAATCAAATACAACAAGATGAATATAGTAATAACCTAACCCTTGATGGCTATCAAATTCTCTTGGTCTTTGGTGGAGGTTTGAAGACTTGATCACGATCACAAAGCTTGAACACGAACTTTGAAGATGATGATTTTCACCCTCTAGCGGTATCCACACTTCGAACGAATATCAAAGGAGCTTCTTTGATCTTGGTTGCTAGACCAATAATTGTAAAACACGCTTTCACAATTTAATAAAGAACTATATGGAATTTATTTTGTGAATTATTTTGTTCCTCAATCAATGATATCTTAGAACAAAATAAAATCTCTCTCAAACTCTTTGAGACTCACAAAAGCACTTGTGTATATGGTCTGGCCGAATTGGGGTTTTCTACACAATTAAGACCTATTCCAAATAGGTAACTTGTGTCAAAAACCATTCCTAATCGAATTAGGAAATTACCAATCGGCATACCGGGCGCCCGCCTGGTCCTACCCAGGCGCCCGCCTGTTTGGACAGAAAGTCCAGTTCCTTTCCGGCTTGAACAGGCGCCCGCCTGGTTCAACCCAAGCGCCCGCTTGGTTGACCAGGAGGCCCAGATCTTTCCAGAAGTTCCTTGGAAGTCCTCCGACCCTAAATGCCAATATAGTCCTTTTATTTAAGATTCGTTCTATTGTGTGTGACCCTCTAGGATTATACTAAGTTGTAATGGGCTCAAACATGATTCCATAAGATATGATTAGGTTCTAGCAAACCGTCATACCTACCCAAATAGTATAACTAGATACAAGTTCGCATTCCTTTAGAATATGTCACAATCCCTTTGTCCACGATGTCATTGAACACAAGTCATGGTCAAATAGTCAACTTGTTTTGTTCAATACTTTCTCGATTCCGAATATGTTGATAATTCAAATGCTATTGATCCAATCAATCCATTTGAGTCCGGCCGAACATTTCATCAACATCATTCCTTCGAGGGGCCCAAGCTTGACATCTCTCCGTGGAGGGACAAATCCATTTAGCTTATTATTCTTCCCAACGGGAATCCGATTATGCCAATCATACCCTTTATAACTACCGTGTTAAGGTAGCGTTTGAATATATCAAACACAATGTTCATCAAGTGGAAGACTATAATAACGTCATGTCTAAGGATTCAAATGACATAACTAATATGAGATATATGTATGACATAGACCATGACATAAATCTCATACAGCGGGTCATGTCCAGTAGCTTGTTCCAAACAAGTACCCATAAATCTAACATGATCATCCCATGATCATTTAACCTTTATACTAGTTCTTAACAAGTACTAGGGACGGGGATTATTATAAGTAAACATGAACAACAATAATAATCAAAACATCTCTTTATTGATATGAAATAAATGATAACAATTACAACGTTTATTAAACGTGCCTAGGGCACCACTACCAACACTGTACCCTTCAGATTTGATTCAAATCTTTACCCAACGGTCACAAGGGTGCACTTCCTATAAATAACCTTCATTTCTCAATAATGAAGGTTGCTGAGCTTCAAGAGATTTATTCCCAAGTATTCAAGTTTGCTTTGAAGATTGAAACCCAGATATTCAAACCTTCAACCATCTCCTTAGCGAACCCAGAATTCCTTCATCAAGCTTTAAGCCATCAACCATTCCATACTCATCCTTTACACAGAAAGTTCTTCATTTTCTCAAACCATCATTTAGATACTTAGAGAATTTGATTTCTTTCCACACACACACCCGATTTATATAATCACATAGATTATATACTTCGAATACACCGGTTGATTTTTCATAGATTTATAGGTTAGATTGTTTGATTAGAGTTTAGAATCATCTTGTAAAATCTCCTCTAATTAATACAAGTCTAGTAGCTATTAGAAAATCCTAGATAACCATCTAGGTAGAGGACGTAGTTCATTCAAGAACGAACCTCTTCAAATTGTGTGTTTGATCTTTACTTTTCTGTCTTGTCATTTACTTTTATGTTTGTGGTCTTTAACTTGAATCCATATACGAAATGACTTGAAAAGTGAATTGTGTTTTTCTTTGATCTTCAATTTGATCTATCGGTTGCATAATAGTGTTTTCAACCCGAGTCAAACCGCCCAACTCTTTAACTATCAGTTTGGCCAAAACCGCAAAACTCCGCTGTGCATTTTATCAGTTCGGTTTAAGTGCTTTAAACAGCAGTTGACCAAACTGATAAGTACTCGGTTGATTTTTAAGGGTATTTTACGAAAAAGTTTGGACCGCTATTTACCCCCCCCCCCCTCTCTAGCGGTTCTATACCCTTGTTGCCCTCTGGGACCAACAAGTGGTATCAGATCATATCCACCAAAAAACTTATTTTTTACAAGCTTAACCGCTTGGGTGCTGATCCAATGGCAAACACAAACACCTATATGATGCAAGCATCCAATTCGAATCACTTACCGATTCTGGATGAAGATAGTTTTATCTTTTGGAAAGATAGGATGATGAAACACATGATTTCATGTGATCGTAGACTGTGGACTGCTGTTAAGGATGGACCATACGTTCCTATGAAAGCTAATCCTCGTGCAGGAACCGCAGGTGAAGAAGCTGAAATCGGGAAGTTAGAGAGTGAGTGGACTGAAGCAGACCGCAACAATGTGGATTTTGATGGAAGAGATATGTCCATGCTAGTGTCAGCTATTGACTTGAGGACTCATTCTAAGGTGCTTCACTGCACAACCGCAAAAGATACCTGGGATGCTATAGCTGACTTTCTAGAAGGAGATTCAGATACCAAGAAGAACTGCCTCTATCAACAAAGAAGGCTCTTTGACTATTTTGTTAAAGATCCTAAGGAATCTCTTAGACAATGCTATGAGAGGTTTATTGATATTGTTAATGTTTGTTTTTCTCTTGGACGTGTCTATTCTAATACAGATTTGAACATGAGATTCATGTAAGCACTTGGTAGCAAATGGCTGATCAAAACTACTAACATTGAAGACAACAAGGACTTTAAAGCTCTTGATCTTCGACACTTATATGTCATGCTGAAGGTTTTTGAATTCAAGCTTGAAGAGGTCCAAGAAACCGAAAGCAGATTTAAGACCCTCTCTCTAGCTGCATTCAACAATACCTCATCTCCTGTCTACAATCCAGACCATCATCAAGCCGCTCCTCACCTCCACTTGCAAACCGCTCCTCCTGACCAAAATGTTTCTAGATACAATCCTCAAACCGCACCTCCTGATTATTACCAGCAGTCTCATCAATCCTATTCTAGATCACATCAACCATATCCTCAACCTCATCAATCTTATCAGCAGTCTCATCAACCCTACACTCCTCCTCAAAGTTCTTATTCTCAAAGTGTAGCATCTCAATCTTCATGCTCTAGTCAAGTTGATTTTGATGACATGGATGATGAAGAATTTGCGTTGTATGTGAAGAAATACACCAAGTTCAGGAAGAACAATAGATCTCAATTTCTATCCCCCAAAGGACCTACAAAGTTTGTCCCTCCAACCAGATTCAACAAAACCGTAGATCCTAAGAAAAGGGATGACCTGGTCTGTTATAACTACAGACAGCCAGGTCACTTTGCTTCAAGTTATCCCAAACAGCGATATGAAGCCGCGCCAGCAAAGAAACCATTCAACAAGAATTTTGTCAAAAGAAGAGGAATGGTAGCTGACCAAGGGGATCAACCGCTGACATGGATGGGATCTTATTCAGATGACAGTGATGATGAAGATGAAGTGGCTAATCTTTGCCTCATGGGATTTGAAGAAATAATTGAAATTGATGAAAGTCTTCCACTGCCAAATCAACAAATGAAGTTAGTTTCACCAAGGACTCCTGAGGCCAGCAGATCAAGCAAAGCTCCTACAACACCAAACTCCATTCCAGAGGTTCAAGCAGACCAAAGCCATGATGACCAGGTATGAGAACGTGCTAATATCATTTGTCAACAACATACTGTGCTTAAAAGGGCATATAAACTAATGACTGCGGAACTTAAAGATTCCCAAAGAGAATGCAAGTCCCACAAGGAGGAAATTGAGAAACTCAAGTTCCAAATTGCTGGGATATCATTAATTGAGGAAGAAAACCGCTATCTGAATGATAGAGCTGAGGTACTTCTCACCCAAATCCATGAGCTTACTGTACAAAAGGGATGAGCTTCAAAAAGTGACCGATGTATGGACTAAGTCTGGTGTCACCGTGGAACAAATCCTAAATTCACAAATTCCTACTTTGGATAAAAGTGGATTGGGGTTTAAAACCGATGATGGGTGTAAGTGTCCTTGTCTTTGTGCCGAAGGTGGTGTGAAACCAACTAAACAAACCAAAGAAATTCCTAAGGTTAATCATGCTGGTAGAAAGGGCTCAAAACAAGAAATTAAAAAGCAAAATTATTTCTTTGAGTATCCTAAAAACCAGACTGGGAGAGATTCAAAGTGGAAAGAGAAATCCACAGTGGCTGAGGCAACCAAGGAAGTATTGAGTGATGAAACAACTCCTAGTCGGTTTAAGGAAATTCCTATCATATTTCCTAAAGCCGCACCTAAGAGGAAGGTTGAGCTCAAGAAGGTAATCTTTTTTAAAGCCAAAACCGCTGACCCAGTTAAACATGAGAAACCGAAGGTCATTAAAGGGTTTGTAAAACCGCAATCTTCAACCGGTTTAATTCATTATGTCATTTGTGCTGATTATGGTCATAGCGCTGGTCATTGTCTTTTGAGGTTCACACCCAATACCAAGGGACGTAAAAATCCTAAGGTCAAACAGGTGTGGGTCCCAAAAAGATGCTAACCCTAGGACCCAAAAGAATAAGGGGGACCAAAATCTTTAATGTTTATTTTCAGGTCTTATACTTTATGGCTGGAACCGCAAAGAAGAATAAGGATCTTTGGTACTTGGATAGTGGTTGCTCACGACACATGACCGGAGATAATGAACTTCTTTGTGATTTCATCAGTATGAGAGGCCCCCAAGTAGTGTTTGGTAACAATAAGAAAGGATAAACCATAGGATATTGAGCTATCAAACGTGGAAAGGTGACTATTGAAAATGTGTCACTAGTAGAAGGACTCAAGCACAACCTTCTCTCCATATCTCAGTTTTGTGACAAAGGAATGAACTGCAATTTCACCTCAACTAACTGTTTCATCAAAGATGCAACTTCCAGAGTTATACTACTGACTGGCAACAGAACAGGTGATGTATATATTATAGATTTGAGTAATATTGTTTCTATTGCTGACCTCTGTTTTGTAGCCAAAAATATAAGTGAAAGAAGCTGGTTATGGCATAAGCGGCTCAGCCACTTGAACTTCAAGTATCTAGCAAAACTGCAAAGGGACGGTCTCGTCAAAGGACTACCCAAAGTGGCTGATCACCATGATAAGAAATGTAAAGCATGCCAGCTTGGTAAGCAGCCCAAACAGTCATTTCCAACCAAAACCGCGCCTTCAACAAACCGCTGTTTACAACTGCTTCACATGGATTTATTTGGACCTGTCCCAACCGCCAGTATAGGAGGAAACCGCTATACCTTGGTGGTGGTTGATGACTTTTCAAGATATACATGGGTGGAAATGATGGCCTCTAAAGATGATACTTATGGCATCGTAACCGCTCTATTTAGACAGCTCCAAAATCAGAAATTGGATGACATTGTTGCTGTGCGTTCAGATAATGGAACCGAATTTACAAACAATAGTGTTGCCCAATATTGTGATGATCATGGAATTGATCAGAAATTGGATGACATTTCGGCTCTACTAAAGAAACTATGTGTGTTAAGTTTGAGAAGCTAATGAAAGGTAAATTTGAGATGAGTATGATGGGAGAGTTGACATTCTTTCTTGGACTCCTAATTAAGCAATGTCATGATGGAATCTTTATAAATCAAACCAAATACACCAAGGATTTGATCAAGAAATTTGGGCTTGAAACCGCTAAACCAGTAGATACCCCAATGCAAAAGGCCTGCAGTTTGGATTGAGATGAACAAGGTAAGAAAGTTAATCATACACTCTACTGAGGTATGATTGGCTCTCTTCTTTACATAACTGCAAGTAGGCCAGATATAATGTTCAGTGTATGTGTTTATGCTAGATTTCAAGCTGATCCTAGAGAATCTCATCTTATTGCTGTTAAACGTATTATTAGATATTTATGCGGCTCTGTTAACCTTGGACTTTGGTACTCCAAAGAATCTTCATTTGATTTGTTAGGTTATTAATATGCTGATTTTGCAGCATGTAAGATTGATAGAAAGAGCACTAGTGGTACATGTCAGTTCCTTGGATCTCGGCTTGTATCATGGTCCAGCAAGAAACAAGCATCGGTTTCAGTCTCAACCGCTGAAGCTGAATATATTGCGGTTGGAAGATGTTGCTCTCAAATTCTCTGGATGAAACAGCAGTTGGAAGACTATGAAGTATTTGAAAAGAACTGCCCTATCTACTGTGATAGTACTGCAGCAATTTCTATCTCCAACAATCCAGTTCAACATTCAAAGACAAAGTACATTGACATAAGATATCATCTCCTCAAAGATCATGTTGAAAAGAAGAACATATTCTTAGCAAAGGTGGGAACTGATGATCAAATTGCTGATATCCTCACCAAACCGCTCGAAAATTCAAGGTTCTTTCATTTACGAGGAGAAATGGGTATGCTGGAACTAACTTAAATTATTTCATGTCTTGATTTCTTGTTCTAATAAATTTTTGTTAAGTATTTTGGCTCTATTAAGAAAATGCAAAAATAGCTTGCGGTTCTATCAACATTGAAACCGCATCAATAAAGGCTCCAGTCAAAAGAGTCAGGAAGAATATCTTCAGTTTGATCCAAACCGGAGTATGAAAGCAAAGACTCGGTTTGATCTACTGAAACCGAAAACAAATCTGAGAGATATCAGTTTCATAAAAACCGATAATAAGGAAAAGGTAAGTGGGTTTACTCAAACCGCTCAGGTATGGTTAATTGTAGTTTAGTCCCTACTTTATGTCACTTCATTCTTTAAGGACCTTTGTGCAATTATCTCTGCCGCATTAAAAGCAAATCGACAGGTACGCTGACGGTTAAGTTTTCCTCAGCCGTCATGGCCGCTTCACTACCCGAGGTGGTTAGTTGAGTATAAAAGACAAAAAAATTTTTAATTTAACTTTTTACCTTCATTCTCTATTTGGAAAAAACACTTCTCTATCCTCTGTACTCTTTGCGAACACTCTTCTCTCTCACTCAAAAAATTTTCTTACTTTAACGATTTTCAAAAATGGCACCAAAGAAAACAATCGATCTTGCTTCTACTTCTACATCTTCCAAACCTCAGAAGCCCGATATTTTATGCTTTTACTTCAAATTTTTTTGTTGGATTGTACTCGCATTTGCATATATATACTGTTTGATTACTCTATTTTTGTGATTTGTGTTCAATTTTGAGCAAAATCTATTTTTTAGAGTTAGTTGGTGTTGTTGCGCATATTTGCAGATTCTGGGTTCTAGTATTGTTATTTGCCTTAGCTTATTTAGAACTTTGTTAGAATCTGCCCGTTGTGATCATTTTGGTATAATTCTTTCGTATTTTGGTTAAGATTTTGTTTTGCACATTTATACTCTGTTCTTCGTGCATTCAAACTCTTTTTAAAGATTTTCCCTCTTTGATCCATTTCACTTTTACTGTTCATTTATTTTTGTTTTTACAAATTTTACCCTTATTACTTGAACCGCATGATGTCATTGTTAGGATTCCTTTGTTAAGGTTTTGTGTGCTTCACTCAAACCGCTCGGCTTAACTGATGCCTCAAACCTTGGTTTATCAAAATTATTTCTAACTTTGATTTTTTTTTAGGATCCCTCAAACTTTGTCCCTGGTTCAAGGATTGTAGAGGAGGATTTTAAGCAAGATGCAGTTGGAAGGAAGCTACTCAAACTTCTCGAAGACGCAAATCTTTTACCTTTATTCCTCATGGACGAACCCCAGTTCGTGACCTTTATTTGTGCAGAATTTTTCGAGAATGGGATTCCTACAACTGTTGCTCTGTTAGATGTTAGAGGTGAACCAATCAGAGATTTGTAATCTGGAGAAGTGAAGTTTGAGGATACTATAAAGTCCACAGTTTGTGGAATGGAGGTGATCTTAACCGCTTCAAAAATAGCAGTTTTGGCTGGCCTTGAGAACTCCGGTGTCTCTGTGATCAAACCGAAGCTTCTAAGCAGTACAACCATGGAGTTAATTGGAGTTAATTCATTGTCCACCAAGAATTCCTCCAAGAAGGATTTTGGAGAGGTTATGTCCTTGATATGTGACTTAGTAGATACTGGAGTTATGTGCAAAAATGGGAACCACAATAACTTTACAAGTGAACAGTACGCCTACTATGTGGCTATTCTCAAAGGGAAGAAACTGCATTGGCCTAGGGTTATGATGAAAGAGATGATCAACGCCTTAAACCGCCTCTCTGCTGCTAGAGCCGCTGGAAAGTCCAAGATTAGGACCCATTGCAGGCTACTGACCAAGTTCCTACACCAAGATATTGACATCTTCAAATTTTCTACAGTGAACAAGGAGTATTGGTTGGATCCAATTGAGAAGTCAATTTTTGGATCATCAAAATTTGATACTTTCAGAACCTCTTTTTTGATGGCGGTATGCACAGGCAGTTTGGAATGAGGATCCCTTGCCTGAAGCCGAACGAGGCCCTTTCCCTGAGGCTCGACTAAATAAGTCTGGAAAACCGTATGCTGGTGCCATTGCTGATCAGGCCCATACTATGATGTTAAGAAATGAAGGTCAGACAGCTACTTTGAACCGTATAGGTTTAAGTCATCTAGCTCAAACCGCAGTACAGGCTGAGGGGGAGCCTGCGGTTGAGGGGGAGCCTGCAGTTCGGTCTAGACCTGCGGCTCGTCCCAAGGAAACCGCTGCTCCAAGGAAGAGAAAGGGAACCGCTCAAATTCCTTCAATTATTACAAAGGCTGACCTAGCCAAACCACCCTCTAAGCCCTCATCCAAACCGACCTCTAAACCCTCTTCTTCAACCTCTTTTCCCCCTATCAGACTCTTACCTACTCCTCCCAAACCTACTTCTTCCAAACCTTCAATTCCAAAACCTCAAATTAAACCCCTATCTCCATTACATCAGAATATGGAGAAACCTCTCAAGTTTTCAATGGATGCCTCCACTCTCAAAGCCACTAAAGCCAAATCCATTCAAACCAAACCCCTATCTCCTTCGGCTCCTCCATCGGTTTCAATCATTAAAGCGAAGACAAAGAAGAGGAAGAGTGCTGCAGATCTGGCATCTTATCTGAAGAGGTTCAAAACTGAAAGTTCTAGGGAAAGAAGGGCTGGAGCTCGTGCCCGTGCCCGTGCTGCCGCCAGAGCCGAAGAAAGATTTCTTAAGGCTAGCTGCCCTAATCCTAATGCAAAATTTCCCAAAGATGATATGGAAGCGGTTGTGGACCAAATCATTCTAGCCGCTGCAGAACAGCTCTTGGCTGAAATTGCTTATCAGGTCATGAATGACCCTACCCTTGCTTCTTAATTCTTCCTATACTTTAATTGTTTATGCATTCCTAATCTGTATAGACTATTCTTTGTTCCCAATCCTTTCATTTTTGTGACCATTGATCAGTATAGGTCTTTATGTCCTCTTCCTCCTCCTACTGGTCCAACTGACATTGTTCCTTACTCATTTTCTCTTCCATTTGACCCCATAGAGTTTGAAACCTCACTTAGGGTTTCCATGGGTGAATCACTAGAAGATGCACATACTCTCCTGAAAGGTAAAGCCAAAATGCATTCTTCTCCTTCCCATCAATCTGATGATGTCATCTCTCTTTCTTCTGATGATGATGATGAACCTATGCCTGATTACACTCCTTCTAATGAACCTCCTCCTTCAATTCCTTCCTATCCCATCTTACCTCTTCGTGCTTCAACCGCCGATTTGATAGATGCAGTTCGAAACCTTCAGTTTCATCAGCAAACTTCAGCCGTTCGGTTTGATTCTCACCTCCTTACAATCCAATCAGATCTTGATGCCATTAAGGGAGAAAATATCTGAGAATTTTGAATTGAAAGAAATGCTTTAGAAAATCTTGAGTAATCAACTGGCTCTCTAAGACATGGTCAGAACCAACCATGAAATCTACTCCTTAAAGCAACAGGCAGTTGATACCAGAATGGACTCCATTGAAGAAAAAATGGACATTCTTGCTCGCCACTCATTTGACAGCACTGAGCACTTAATGCTTAGAACCGGCAACTTAGTCAGACAAACTGCTGCTATTAAACAAAGGATTAACGAACCATCTGAGGTTCGGCTTCGTGCAGCAGACTTTGTGTTTGAAACCGTTCTTCCCTCTGGTTCAAGGAATGTTGCTCCAACCGTCAATGCTGCCATGAATGATCAAGCCGCTCAAGATCAAGCTGCTGTTGATGCCCAAGCCACGTAGGACAATATTGCAGATGATGCCGCTGAAGAAAGAGCTCCTGCCGCTGCTGATGAAGTAGACTAGATTTCATTTTTTAGTCTTTTTGCTTTCATTATATTTCCTTTCTACCTTGTAAGTTTAAAAACCTTATGATTGAAATATAATGAGAATGATTGCATTGCATTTCAATTTCCAAAAACTTTGTTTATTCAAACTGCTTGTTTGTGGAACAATGCTTGCATTTTCAAAACCTCATGCACTTCATTCATCATAAAAATATTTTTAAGTGCATTTTGTTTTAAACATTCAGTTTAAACATGCATATCTATTTTTCCAAAATCATATCACTTTATATGCATCTGAATGTATTTCTCTTCTATCTTCTTCATTTTCTTCATTTTGTGATAGATTAGAAATCTATGATCTAGCATAGTGTGTGCATTGACTTGGGACATGCAATTTCATGAAATTTATTTCGGACATGTTTTTACCAAGTACAATATTTTGCTATTATCATAGTGTGGTAATGGCATCAATCAAATAGGGGGAGATTGTTAGGATTCATTGTTAGTACACCCACTTAATTTGATTGATCCATGCCACATGTCTTTTTATGGACTTTAGGACCCCATGTAATGAAGTTATACTTTAATTTTTAGACAAGTCCATTTCTAGATTTTTATTTGTCTAGGCTGAGTATTGTGTTCGGTTAGATTAGCGGTTTAGATCTTAAAACCGCATTCGGGCTATCTAAGAACCGCCAGCATGGAGTCGATTATTTTTCATCAAACCGCATTCTGTGGTTTTGATGAAACTATTCTTCAAGTCTCTCTTGGAACCGCTGATGACACTTGATGGAACCGCAATCATGTAACCGCGTGCTTCAGTTTCTTATGAAACCGCACATCAAGTTCATCCTCGGAACCGCTCCTATGCCTGGTGGAACCGCCGATCAGTTAATGAAGAATTCAAGAGAAGCCATTTATTCCTTAGACAAATATTCTCTTTTCAACCATAAAGGAATATTTTATGTCATGTCAAAATAACTCTAAGTTAACTTGGAGTTACAGTAAGGAATGTTGGTCTTGTCCAAGCAATTTGAATTGTTTACCGTTAGTCCTTTCTGCAACAAAGGACGGATGTCAGGTCGTGGTGCTACAACTACCTAGGACTACAAGACAAAACAAAGGATGACAATGACAGCTCAACCAATGGGAATTTAACAGCACTGTACCCTTCAGATTTGATTCAAATCTTTACCTAACGGTCACAAGGGTGCACTGCCTACAAATAGCCTTCATTTTTCAACAATGAATGTTGCTGAGCTTCAAGAGATTTATTCCCAAGTTTTCAAGTTTGCTTTGAAGATTGAAACCCAGATATTCAAACCTTCAACCATCTCTTTAACAGACCCAGAATTCCTTCATCAAGCTTCAAGCCATCAACCATTCCATACTCAGCCTTTACACAGAAAGTTCTTCATTTTCTCAAACCATCATTTAGATACTTAGAGCATTTGATTTCTTTCCACACACACACCCGATTTATATAATCACATAGATTATATACTTCGAATACACCGGTTGATTTTTCATAGCTTTATAGGTTAGATTGTTTGATTAGAGTTTAGAATCATCTTGTAAAATCTCCTCAAATTAATACAAGTCTAGTAGCTATTAGAAAATCCTAGACTAACTATCTAGGTAGAGGACGTAGTTCATTCAAGAATGAACCTCTTCAAATTGTGTGTTTGATCTTTACTTTTCTGTCTTGTCATTTACTTTTCTGTTTGTGGTCTTCAACTTGAATCCATATACGAAATGAATTGAAAAGTGAACTATGTTTTTATTTGATCTTCAATTTGATCTATCGGTTGCATCATAGTGTTTTTAACCCGAGTCAAACCGCCCAATTCTTTAACTATCAGTTTGGCCAAATCCGCAAAACTCCGCTATGCATTTTATCAGTTCGATTTAAGTGCTTTAAACCGCAGTTGACCAAACTGATAAGTACTTGGTTGATTTTTAAGGGTATTTTACGAAAAAGTTTGGACCGCTATTCACCCCCCTCTAGCGGTTCTATACCCTTGTTGCCCTCTGGGACCAACAAGTCCGTTGGTGAACCTTTTGATGAATCTGTTAATGAATCCGCTTGATGAATCCGTTAGTGAATCTATTGAATGAGTCCGTTGGTAAACCCTGTTGATGAATCCGTTAGTGAATCCATTGAATGAGTCTGCTGGTGAACCCTGTTAACGAATTCGTTAGTGAATCAGCTTGATGAATCCGTTAGTGAATCCATTGAATGAGTCCGTTGGTAAACCCTGTTGACGAATCCATTAGTGAATCCGTTTGATGAATCCGTTAGTGAATCCATTGAATGAGTCCGTTGGTGAACCCTGTTAACGTATCCGTTAGTGAATCCGCTTGATGAATCCGTTAGTGAATCCATTGAATGAGTCCGTTGGTGAACGCTTTGCTGAATCCGTTTGTGAATCCATTGGTCGAATCCGTTTGGGAATCCGATGGTTGAGTCCGTTTGTGAACCCGTTGCTGAATCCGTTTGTGAATCCATTGGCTGAACCCGTTTGTGAGTCCAAATGCTTGTACCTATTATGTGTATGCTTTGCAAATATATGTGCTTGTACGAGAAAATGTGTAAAGTTTGAAATTGTGCTTTTAGTGTGATGTGATTTGAAAAGCAGAGATTTGCATGAGAGAGAGATTTTTTGCAAAGATGGAGAAATTGCCTTTGTGTGCGATGTGATTTAAAAGGAGCTTTGATGGATGATGTTCATACCTTCACTTACCATGGCCGCTTGATTCGGGATGGATTTCTGATGCCGTGGCTTTGGTGAAGGATGTCAACACTTTTGATGAAGATGAGTCGTTTGTACTTTTGACGGAGTGTCGGTGAGATGATATTCGGGGTGATGGGTTGGTCATGCCAAAAGGCTGCCTACGTATCCCTTGAAGGGAATCAGAACAGCGTAGTTCAAGGATGATGGAGAACGCTGGGGAAGAAGCTAGGAGTAAAGTGAAATAAAACACATACTTTTTATATAAGTAAGGAGACAAGAAAAAAACAAACAAAAAAAATATTTTTGTCGTTTTTTTTTTTTTTTTTTTTTAGTTCGTGGGTGAACCATTTTAACCATTGTGTGTTTGTAAAGCCAACCCAAGATCAAGTCATGTTCCGTCGAAATCCGGGTTCCCTCGCTTGAATTCTGTTGTCGCTGTTGTGCCCAACGAAGATTGATGTCTAGCCCCAAGAGATTTGTCAATTATGGGGCTTCAAAAGACTTTCGATGCCGAGATACCGAGGGGGTGTTGATTGTAAAGCCCCTAGAACACCTTTGATTCCAAACTTTGATTGGCTTGCATAGCCTCAAGATAAATCAGCTCTTGTCCCATTCAAATAAATTTCTTTTTGTTGACGTGAGCAAGTCCCAAGAGAAGATTATTGATAGTAAGTTTCGAGAGATTGCTAACCCCCAAATATCTTGTGCTTGTTGTTTGCGAGCTTGGAGATGGTGGGATGTGAAGACCTCTCTTTGTAAAGCCCCAAATTTTCTTGGAATCGGCTCGGAATTGATAGAGATCTCCTTCTTACTCTTACTGGGGAGATGAATAGCCTCATTGTGGTCGGTACCCAATGTCACGACCCGAAAACCCGTCTCTATTTTCAATTAATAAATATTTAATTATTTATTTATTTCTTATTTAATTGTTTAAAATAATATTTAATTAATAATTTATGTGTGCATTTTATGTGTTATAATAAGCTATGTCTAGCCTTTTTAATTGGTCATTTGTGATAGTGTAGAGTTTTTGGGTTTTAGTAGTTAGTGGGGAAATTTGGTTAGTGTTAGTAGTGAGGAGGGGCCTAGGTGTACTAAAGTGTTTATTTCATTCATATAATGCTTTAGTTGATACATTTGATGTTTGATTGAGTTTGAGATTTATTTGGAATTTATTTTGGGTTTTGGTTAAAAATGGTGATTTTGATGAATGTTGGGATTTGATCTTGGTTTTGGTTGATAAATGGTGTTATTAAGGTCCCCTTTTTGGTTAGATGTTGTTTGGGAACGTTGGGGATCATGTTGGAAGTATTGATTTTGAGTGTTGTGAAAATGGGTAAGAAAAATGAAGAACCCAGCTCTGTTTTCCCGACCAAGAACCAGACCAGGCGCCCGCCCGGGTTGGACCAGGCGCCCGCTTACCCAGCTTTTTATGCGGCCAAACCTTCTGGTCAATTACGCGCCCGCCCGACCCCCTTCAGGCGCCCGCCCGCCCCCTGTTCCAGAAATCTCCTTTTTGCTTGGTTTAAGACTAATGGCTTACCTAGTTTAGGTTTTATTCTTCTAATTAACTTAAGTTAACATCGTGGAACACTTTATTAATTGGAATTGGTTCTTTTATGAATAAATATGTTATGGAATTTGATTAAGTATCGTTTTGAGAATGTGGGCCATCTTTGATGTGTGGTTTGGATTGGTTTACCTTTGTGGTAATTTATTTGGAATGGTTCCCTACTTTGGAATCATTAGTTGTTTATCGTGCTAGTATTTTATTACTTAGCCTTTACTTGAAAGTCCAGCTGGTATTTGTGTATGTTTCGGGCGATGCGAAACATTATGATGGCACAAGCCAAGTCCATTATGATGTCGACCATTGTTTTGCCCAATTATTACCCTCCTCCAGATTGGCCTTGGATGTGAGATGAGCTAGCTCCTTTGTGAGCATTCTAGCTGTTCGGTTTGGGATATGACTTTGTGTCATATTCCCTTGCTATTATGGGTTATTGGTTCTGGTACCGGGGGTTTTCTCTTCAAGCTTTCATGCTACTATGAAGATGTTGATTGTTGATTATTGAAGCTGCGCAGCGACCTTTATTTGGTTTTATCAGTTGGGAAACCTTGGCTAATATCCTTTGTTAATTGTTTATTTCCGCTGCTATCTGTTAATTGATAACTGCTATGTGCTAAGTGATATTTATTATTGGTTATTGCTTATTGCATCTTAGCATGTCATGTAGTTGCATTAGTAACTTATTGAGATTTATCTCACCCCCCTTTTCTTTTGTCTTTGTTTTTCCTTAACCCCCCCCCCCCCCCCAAGGTGGAAAGGATTAGACTCGCTGATCACGAGACAGGACGTCGCGAGGGTTGAGCTTTTGGGGCAAGTTGTTATCAGTGGGTTTACATTATATAAATGTGTAACCTTTAGGGAATAGTTGTACCAAACTTGACGTCATTAGAATTTGTATATTTTATTATTTTGGGTGTAAGCTTATGGAGCTTACACTAGTTTATATTTTGCTGTTCAAATTGGATTTCAAAACTTTGTGTTATCATCTTTTGGTATAAAAGGAAAATTTTTTCTTCATTATTTTAGAGTTTATAAGTTTAAGTCGACGTCCAGCTCACGTACTCCGGGCCCGCGGGGTCGGGGTCGCGAGACCCAAATGGCGGGAAGTTTATGTCAAAAGATGCAGTAGTGTCTTGTGGAGTTGTCGAGGTCGCGGATGATAAGATCTTGGTGTGATAAGGTCCCCAAATGGGTATGCTTGCTTGAGTCTTCTTGAGTTGAACTAAAGACGGATCTTCGGATGTAACTAGTGCTTGAGGCGTGAGAGCCACACTTTTTACTTTTGATCTTGGAGAAGGGGGTGCTGAATTGCAGAAACATTGGGACTGGCCGAGGCATTTCCCTCTATAACCCTGTTTTGATAGAGTTTAGCATATTGAATATTTTTCCTGTTCTCTAAGACTTTCTTCATAATCTTGTCGTAAGTCACAACATAAGAATCATCAAATTCATTCATAACATCGGAGCCCTCCTTTCAAACCAGAAGACCTTTGACGTGAAGTACTAAGAGACCCTTGAAGCTTGATCGCTTTCATGAAGCCATAAGACAACTCTCAAATTGCATTGCTCGGGTATCATCCCCCAAAAAGATTGTCAATTGTGAAGCCCCAATATTGCCCTTTGCTCGAATTACTGTAATGCCGTATCTCAAAATATTGTATATTGTGAAGCCCCTTGAGACCTTTGGTGCCAAAATAATTGAGGATGCTTCCAATGTTGCATATGACTTTGCTAGGGCCATTTTTGGGAGGTGGTGTGAATTGCTCCTTGCCGAGGGAGAGTTTTAAACTTGAGTGTAGCCCCTAGAGTGCCACCATTGATTGCAAGTAGAACAAGAAAGGCATGTCCTTGATTGGGGGAACAGGCACGGGCACACATGACAAGAAGGCTTTTCGTCATTCCCTTTGAGAGACTTTGAGGATAGTTTCACATATCTTTCTTGAGCGTAGCCCTTAGGGCTCATTAACTGTCAAATGAAGCAAAAGAAGCTCTCGTTCTTGAGTCACATAGCCCCTAGGGTGTCATCATTTGTCGAGCAAGGCAAGAGGCTCGTCCTCGTGTGGGGGAACAAGCATAAGAGGACATGGCAAGAGCTACTCCATTCTCGGGAAGCCTTTTGACATGCTTGAAGGAGATTTGAAAACTGAGTCACAAGTTGTTTCCACTCGCTGCCCAAACCAATTGATTCACTGGGGACTATTTGTACAACCCCATACGCCTTTTTGACTTTTTGATGGCATATCGATCATGAGCTCATTCTCGGACAGGCCTTCTTTCGCATAAGCCCAAAAATGCACATTGTAAGAACAATCTCTCTTATGCCAATAACTCAAAATGACCCTTGATTGTGCTGTATCTTGTCGAGCCTTTTGCAATTCCAAAGTTGACTTGGTGGGGAATTGACTTGCTGAGGAGATTCAATGTAGAACTTGTGTAGTTGTCTTCTTTAGAGGCCGGGGATCTCCATTTCTATTTCCCTTCTCTCTCACTCTCTCTTTTTTTTATGACGCACCCTGTTTTTTGCTTAGACCGCCCTTTCGGGTTTTCAATATAGCGGGCATCTCTTTTGCGTCTTCATTTCTTTTTTTTACTCAATTAATGAGGAAGTGTGCATTGACTCTAGCTGAGGATGAGAGACATGTGATTTTGCGGTGGAGACCTTTTGTCACTAATGATGAGTGACATTGACTCGACTAGGGAAGTAGCCCCTAGTATTGACTTCATGTATTTTTATTTATTGAATGACTCATGAAGGCAAGTGAGTCATTAAGAGAGAAGAGAAAGAAAGCCCCAATTTGATTGCAAGAAACTGGGAGTATTGCTGAAAGATAAGAAGCCCCTAGACTCGATAAAGAACGCAAAGCGATTCCAAATCTAAGAAAGTTGTTCAATCTTTTTGGTGATTAATTCATTGGCAAATGAATCGTACAAAGATGTCTTGACAAGTTCGAGATGAAGGCCAATCACCATAACACACTAGAGCTAAACATATATTCTTTCTTGCATGAGACCGGACCCGCAGGTTGCCTACGTTCCTCCAGTGTAGAGGCTCAGGTCACCGTAGTTCTTGTGTGATGCTCCTTTCGTCGTGAGGATTTGTTGCTTCGTCGTGATTTGTTGTTGATGTTGTTTCGTCCTTCATTGGTGGAATGATGTTGATTTTGTACTTCTTTGATTGAGGGGGGATTTTTTTTTTTTTTGTGCTCTAACTTTTGCCTAGGTTTTTTTGAAGAGTCAACCTACCGAGCTTTTTTTTTTAATCCCCCTTTGAAACATTGCTTGATTTTTCTCCATGGTTGTAGTTCCACCTTGCTTTGGCGCTTGATGTTTTGGTTTTGTCGCTGATGTTGTCGCCTTCGTCACGATGTTTAGCCCCTAGGCGTTCAAGTGATGGCCTTCGTTCTAAAACTTGTTTAGACATCTTTTCATCATTTTGCCAAGAATTAGATTGAACAACTTGGAAGAGTGTATGACGACAAGAATGACTTTTATGTGATGACTCAAAATTTAACATGGGACAAGATAAAACATTAATGCACACTTAAGAGGACAGTTGACTCTTTTTTATTTAATCCTATTTCTAGGTACAGAAAGAGAAACGGAGATTGATGTCGTCGTCCTTGTCGTTGTAGTCCTTCTTGTTGAAGCCCCTAAGTCATTCCTTGTTTCACGGTTACTCTTCACCCAGAGTAAATTCTCCATTGTCAATCAAATCTTGGATGACGTTTCAGAGAGTGAAGCATTCCTCGGTAAGATGGCCACTGTGTTGATGATAGCCACAATATTTGTGATGGGCATGGTTGGCGTTGATCGTCTTGGGTTGGTACCCTTGTAAAGGCTTGATCTTTCCACTTGCCACCAAAGTTTCAAATGCTTCGGCTTGGGTTACTCCTAGGAGAGGAGTGAAAACTCGGTTGTTAGCGGCACCTTTTTGACTTTTGAGGGGTGGGCCTCTTTAGCTTGTTTTATCGTTGACCTTTGCCTTGTTGTCAGTGAACTTTTGCAAACGGGCCTTGAGTTTGGACACTTCTTCCTCGTGAATTCTCCTCTCGAGATCAAAATGGGCTTGCCACAAATCGTCCTTGCCGCGGGCATTCTCGGTGATTCTATCCATTTGTTCCCCCATGGTTCTCATTATCTTGAATAGCTTTTCGTTGGACACAGAAAAATACCCACCATTGTTGTTGTTGCCGTTCGAAGCCATTGGACCTATTAGAAGAACACGATTGATCTTAGGTTGTTCCCACAAATACCTTTTGAGTAAAATGATATAACCCACAAACAAGAAAAAGTCTCAACCACATAAGGAATTTTTTTTTTTAATTTATTTACAAAAGTGGGAAGGACGTAGTCCTTTTTGGGGTTTCTAGGAAAATAGTGGAATCGTCATACTAGTATATAGACCTTCTTGCGGTCCCATATACTCATCGGATTCCACCACACTTGTGATACCTACATGTGACGGGATTAAACTAAATTAATGTCATAAAGCATACATGCGGGGACGGATTTTTATTTTTGTCCATAATAACCAATTGGGTACGGAGTTTTATTTCGTCCATGATAACCACTTTTTCTCTTTGGAAACGGCATGTATGATTTGATGACATTAGTTTAGGGAAATCTCGACACACGAAAAACGAATTGGTCATGGAGTGTTAGAACCTAACTAGAATTGTGTTGGCTTGTGCTCGGCTAAAGAGAGGCTTAAGGTCACCCCCGGCATGTAGTCGTGAACTACGCCACGGGTTGAGGCTTATCGTTTTGAGAGAGTCAAGGTCGGGTGGAGCTTGAAACTCTCTAGGTCGGGCCTCGACGGGTTTGGGGTTGGACTTGTGCGACTCAATTATGAGCAATTCATAGGAATATGTGCATGTAGTGTGAGGTCAATCCAAGTGACATTTTTTTTAAAAAAAAAAAAAAGAAAAAAAAAACAAATAAGCACATAATTTACAACTTCGAATCACCCGTGTGACCGATAAAGTAAACAGAAAATAAAAGCATTCATGTGCAGGCCCGATGCCCACACACTGTCAAAACTGTTCTATTCTGTGCACTGTTTCTGTTCTGGAAAATGGGCCAGACGCGCCCGCATTGGGATGCCTATGCGGGAGGCGCGCGCATCAGAGAAAGAGGGGCAGAGGCGCCCGCTTCTGGGTGAAAACCTGGAAATCAGTGGGTTCAAGGGATTGCCTTGACCCTAAATAAGAAAACTTTCCCCTGCAGTAATTGTTAGCACAGAAACATGAAATGGAAGGACAAGAAGGAAGGCGGACGATTCTGGTAATTGGGGTCGGACGCACGCGCTTTAGGCCAAGAAGGCCAGAGGCGCGCGCTTCTAACCCTTTTCACCAGAATGCCCAGAAAACAGAATAAAAGAACACAAAAAGCAGAAACGCAAGTTTAACCCTCTAACTCATCCCCAGCAGAGTCGCCACTGTAGATACCCCGGGAAAACCACAACTTGGCTAGAGCGGTGAATTATCCTAGGATGTCTAACTGATTTTAATTTGTAGAGTCGCCACCTATGTTATTGAGGAAGCATAAGAAAAACCTAAAGAAATAGCCTATTTTATATTACGAAACCAAAGATTCGGGAAGAGAAGGGTTCGAGGGTTAGGTGACGGAGTGGGAAGTACTTAAACACCCACTCCGCCCCGCTTACGCGGGTCTTACTACTATTGGTGTTCTAATGCTAAATAGCCTTATTTTAATAAATAATGCTAACAACTATATAATAAATAAAAGGGGAATTGCAAAGGAAAATAAAAGAGAATTGTTTTATTATATTAATTCATGCTAAAGATTACATTAAGAGAAGAAGAATAAATTGAAGTAAAGATTGGAATGTAGGGAGATAACCTTGACCAACTTTAATGTAGTAAAGTGGTCATTTAGTCATGTCTCATTTGATGGAGATTGCATACATTAAAAAGAATAAGATAAGAGAAGAAAAGAAAAGTGAAGTTGTACCTTAAGAAGAGGACTTTAAACTTTGACTTGAAAAGAGTAGAGTTTTGATGCTTGAATTGTTGTTGGGAGAATTCTTGTAGAGAGAATTCTTGAGAGAAATGTGTATAATGTAGTTTTGAAGAAAATTCAAGTCCCTTTCTAAGGTAAAAAAGAGAGGTTTAAATAGGAAGAAAAGAGAGGAAAATAAACTTTTCTAACCAATAAGAAAATAAAGAAAAAACAATAATAAAGAGAAAATCAAATAATAAATAAAAGAAATATTTTGTTTTAAAGAAAAGGCTAGAAGTGTGGGATTGGGAGTTATGAACCTAGGGGGGATGAATTTGGAGATAAAAAGAGTTCTTTTTGTATCAAGAAGAGATGTTGTAAATAAGAAAAGGGAGTGAAAATGGTGCAATCCGTTACTGCCAATATGGGAGGCGCGCGAGTCCGGCTTTACGGGCGAGACGCGCGCGCAGCCCACAAGCAGTGCCGGAGGCGCCCGCGGGTGATAAATGACAGAATGATAGAAATGACTCTAAAGTTAATTCTGTTATGCAGTTTAGTCCAAAACTAATGGAATCAGTTAGTAATTTAACCGAAGTAACAGAAATTAACAAAAATATGTTAAATAAAAATACTATGTATGCAATCGGGGTGAGAGGTCTAAGGCGGGGTGTCTACACATACATACATCAACTCCATGAAAATTGTATTAATCTCAATTATCAATTGATTGCTATATCTTTATATGACGAATTAATCGTGAATATACTCATTAATAAAGACTCACTAAAAGGTAAATAGACCCACAAACCATCATACATAACTAAACAAACAATTAGTCCAGAAATAACAAACACTTTGATCAATCGAATCGTTTTCTTTTCTCTATATACACTCTCTATACCTACCCTCATACATACGCACACTCGTTGTGTGCACCCCCTCTATACATACTCCCCTCGTGTATACCCACTGTGTGCACCCCCTCTATATACCCTCCTCGTGTACACCCACTGTGTGCACCCACTAAATACTCCTCATATACACCTCCACCTTCCCATGAAGAAGACGATGACTGCAGAGATGCTCACCATCGAAGAAGCGTCCGCACAATCATAGAGGTTGTCCGTTCCCATCACAACTACAACCTGACGACGCACTAGGGCTGTCTGTCCTCCTCGAAGATGTTAACGAAATGCAAGGGGCTATTCAAACCCCCTCCACAAAGACAAAAGCGAACTAGGGGCTCATCTTGCCCAACGTTCCATATGTATATATATATATATATATATATATATATATATATATATGGCTAGGTAGAAACCCACAACGGGAGGCTTAGGCAAAAAATAGAGCAATTGCACAAAAAAAGAAGCCCGCTAAGTTGAAAACCCGCAAGAGCGACCTAGGCAAAAACAAGGGTGAGCACAAAAGATAAATCAAAACAAAGAAAAATAGAAGGGGCTATCATCATAAAAAGTAAAAGTCCCCTTTTTCTTTCACTTCTTATTTTCTTTTTTTTTTCTTTTCAAAGGAGTTCAACTCAACTCGACAGCAGCAGTCCAAAGCAATAAGCGACATTGGAGTAGACCATCAGTCTGTTGGGTTTTGATGCATCATACGCAGCGGAATAAAACATAAGATCAAACACCCATGAACCCGGATCCGTGCATGTTGATTAAATTAAATACAAGATGAAAGAAATTAACCCTTGAAGATCGTACACATGAACACGGACTTTGAGGTGCTAAACCAAACTCCCTCTATCGGTATCCACATGTCGAACGGATATCAAGAACACTTTCTTGATCTGAATTGCTAGACCCAAGGCTTGATAAAGAAACGATTTCTTCATCGGAATTATTTTGCTCTTTGATTATTGTATATTGATGATCAAGAATCATCAAATAAATAATTCTACCTCTCTATAATTTATTGTTTCTAAAACAATAGTTTGTGATTTCTAAAATCGCCACTGGAGGCTGTAAAACCCGGCTGCATATCTTATATGAGGGTTTGACCTAATTCCGTTTGGGTTCGGGATTCCTTTTCTGTGCAGAAAACTGAATAAACTGGACTGATCCGGCGAAGACAGCCGTACGGCTCATACAGAGCCGTACGCCATAATCTGAGCCGTATGGAACCAGTTTCCAGAATCCTAGATTTTTCACCTTTTAACGATCCGCTCTATTGTGTGTGACCCAATAGGATTATACTATGTTGGCAATGAGTCCGAACCAGTCCGAACCCGTAAGTCATAAGCGGACTGTAGCAATCCATTATGACTACCCAATTAGTATAACTTTGAAAGCCCAAAGTAACCTTATAGAACATATCATAATCCCTTTGTCACGCGATATCATATTGGACATAAGTCATGGTCCACGTCTTATGTTGTCCAATGCTTTCTCGATCCCAAGTAGATTGATATGAGCAAATGACATTGAACACATCAATTCATTTTGGTACGGCCGTACACTATTATCAATCTCACTCATCGAGAAGCCAAGCAGATATCTCTCTTGAGAGAGGGACAAATCCCATCTTGACTTATCATTCTTCCCTACAGGAATCCAATTACGCCAATCGTAGCCTTTATAACCACCCGGTTAAGGGTAGCGTTTGAGTACGTCAAACATAATGTTCATCATGTGGAAGACCATGATAATCTCAAGTCTAAGAATTCAAATGGTATGACTATTATGAGATTTAATTATGAAATTTGACCATGACATAAATCTCATGACGGATCTATCCAGTACCTTGTTCTCCAACAAGTACCCACAAGTTTCATTCGCATCCTATGCACCATAATCATCATATGATTATCTATTAAACTCATGCTATCTCTTCATAAGTGCTAGGGACAATGATTATTATAATAAACATGCAAAAGATATAATAATCGGGTTTGTTATCTCTATAACAATGAAACTATGATATAACGCATAATCATTTCTCAAGGGTCTAGGTCATAATATCCAACAATCTCCCACTTACACTAGGCCTAATCAACGCGTATCCAATACCCATTGAGCTTAGTTATGATCACCATCATAATTTCAAGTGAGCTTATGTAAGATGATTATCCTTGTTATCATCATATGGTATTTTGCATATTTAGACACTTCCCATCTTAGATGATTTCTCGAATAAGACAGAACTGTCCGAGTATATGTTTAGATAAAACATTAGCGCCATGGATTCTGTAATAACAATTATTAGCATAATGAATGCCCATTAAATTAGTGACACTAGAAACGATTTCTAGTTTACTAATTAGTATCTTAATCCAAACAATTTTCTAGTTGCATCCCATGCTACTAGATACTCAACCTTTTGTAGATTAGTAATGGTACATTTAGAACTCTTCTAACACCATTATTGAACATAAACATGTATTTATACTGCAATATTTATCATTGTTGGTTTGTAAGAATGCATCTCTGTAACTATTACAAGATCATTTTTCATTCCATCAAATATCAAGAATGCATCATTTAGTTCATTTTCAAGTACATAAGGATGTTTCTTAAATAGTGACTTTCACTAGAGTCCGATTGGTATCATCTCATCATACTCAAAGTATATGAGACATCCGGTCTTAATACATTACCATGGCTTACATGATAGATCCAATTGCCGAAGCATATGAAATCCTCATCATGTACTCTTGCTCATTAGTCTTCCAATAAGACTAAATCTTACCAAGAGTGATGCCATTAGACATTTGCAAGTAACTTCTCCAAGAGTCTTTCATAGTGAACCTTTCACTATCTTGTCTATATCAATACTTTGACTTTAACCAATCAACCTTTTGGATTTATCTCCATAAATCAGTCCAAGAATATAAGTGTCTTTATCCAAGTCGTTCATTCAGAAACTCTTTCAAAATGAATTATATGTCAACCACATATATCAGACTAGGAATAATGTTACGCTCCCACTAAATTTATTGTAATCACAACTCTCATCTTTGATGAATTCAAACCCTTTGAATGCTACATTAAATGAAATTTCACTCCAAGCAGTTTGCTTCAATCCATCTCATGGATTTCTGCAACTTGCATATTTTATTAGAATTTTATTGATCAAAACTTTTAGCTTGTATCAAAACATCCTAAAGTGTTTTCCTGTTAAGGAATGTTGTTTTGATATCCTTTTTGTCATATTCCATATTCAAAATATGAGGTCATGACAATTAGAATTCTAATATCCTTAAGCATGACCATATGCAATAAAGTTTTATCATAATCGACATTATGAGTGAACTTTACTCAATTAGTCGTGCTTTATCAATATGCACCTTGCGATCCATGTCCGTTTTCTCCAAGAAAATTTATTTTCTATCCTATGGTTTTTAAGCCTTAGGGTAGAACGATCAAGTTCCAAACTTGATTATTATACATGGATTGCACTTTTAGATTTTATGACCCCAAGTCATTTATCTAAATCCGGAGCAGACTTTGGATTTTGATAGGTAATAAGTCAATCATTCGCAATGATATCTTCCTTATTTCTTTCTATTATTAGAAATCAATATTTCTTGTTATAGATAGTATCATATCACTTATGCAAACAACTTGTGAATACTTGAACGAGTTTCAACAACTCCTTGTGAAACTTGTGAAACTTGTTCAACTTCCATCTTGGGTTCTATGTCATTTTCTGGGTCTCGAACTCTTCGAGATACATTTCACTCCCACTAGTTCTTTAGAGATAAATGATTTATCTAGAAAGTACTACTTAGAGTAACAAACGATTTTTGCTCTTAAGGTTGTAAAATTAATATCATTAAGATATCCTATGAAAATACATTTATTAGATTTAGGTGTGATTTTGTCCAAGACAACACTTTTCTCAAAATCATCACATCACAAATCATTATGAAAGACAAACCAAGTTTTCTCTCATTCCATATCTCATATGGTATAACGAACCTCCTTAGACGAATCTCAATTCAGTGTAAGCGCAGCTGTTTCCAGGACATAATCTAGAGGGATAATTAAAGATCAGTTTGACTTATCATGAGGTGAAAAACAGCAGTTTGCAGACAATCTACAGGTTTCTGTAAACAGAGGCCGTACGGCTCACTAGGCGTATGCCTAAATAGCAGCCGTACGGTTGTTGCCTTCAGATTCTGTTTTTCTTATTCTGCAGACTTTCTGCAGAATTCTCATCATATCCATGGTTCAAATATTCATTACTTTGATCAGATCAGAGTACTTAATACTTTTGCCATGAGATACCGAAATCATTTCCAAGCATTGTTTCTTTGATGAACTACATACATCAATATGTATTAATCCAAAAGAGTTCTTCCTTTCACTACTATTAGTAAAAGGCGTCTTGATCAATCTCTAAGATTCACATATATCACATGATTCGAAATCATGTGAATTTAAAAGTCTGTCCCATGGAATTTTAGATATGTGTTTCTTATCATTAATGTAGACATCAATGCTTTAAGAATGTAACGCTTACATCCTTAGATTCGGATTTCCATTATTTACGTTATACTCATTATTTTGTTCTTTCAAGATAAGGATATAAAATCCCATTTATATGATTAGCAATACAATAAGGCAAATCATATTTTATGGAACACATTCTTATTCTAAATAAGAAATATCCATAATCTTCAAATGAAAAAACCAAAATAATATTTTCTACTTAAAGTAGGAACGTCACAACATTGTTCAAAACAATTATAAATCCACTAGGTAAAGACACTTCGCAAGTTCCTATGATCAATGTTGCAACCATTGCATCATTATCAACACATAGGTTAATCTTTACCCTTTTAAGTAGAATTTTAACATAAATACTTGAAGTGATAGTCCAACTACCATTTCTTTTGATCTTTTAATTCAATTTGTAATTTCTCCAACGGTCAATCTTATTGCCAAGGTAGAAATTACATCCTATGGATTTTAGGTTTAGCCACAAATATTTTTTTTAGGCTTGACAACTCTTGTCTTGCCTTTATCTTAAATCCTTGTTCTTATTAACCTTTAGAGTTTGAGAAGGTTCCATTTGATATTAAGACGTAGCATTTTAAACATCAAATGTCGCTCATGAATTAATGTCAAATCCGTTGTTAGTTCCAAACTAACTTGATTATCAAGCCAAATAAGGTAATTAATATGTCTCTCCACGTTCAAAACATGAGAACTTATTAATATACCATTCATTCATCACATGAATGTTAGGCTCTAATTAATCTCAAACTTTACTTGCATTACTTGCTTGTAGGAACGCTTCCTACATAATTGCTTATCGCATAAGCATTCATATGTTTTAGATACTTCTAAAGTTCCAAACACATAATAGCAAGTCATAGGACAATTGACGTCTATAGAATCATCCACATGTTTCTAATCAATATCTTTGTCCATCCTTAAGGCTTTAGGTTTATTAGGAATAAGATTTATTAAGAATTCATAACTTCGTTCTTGCTTTAGAAAAATTCTTAAGATCATGACTAGGTCAATGAAGTTAATCTCATTCTTTTTAAGTGGGGTTTATTGCAGTAATTAATCATGATCACAGTTTAAGACTTTCTACAAAATATGCAAATAAATATACACATATATTTCATACCATTATCATTTAGAGATAGTTAAAGTATTTCATAAATACTCCCACTAAATAATACACCTTCAAATACAACAATTGTATAATATAATCTAAGTGGGCTAAGATCCAACTTTAATTTAATTTTAAGTCCACTTTGACGATACTGCTCAAAATTAAATTAATTAGGTAGACAACTCTTTGTCAATCATATCATATATGACTCTTAGATCCTTTATGAGATTTGTTAGACATCTTATGTCAAACATGTTTTAATCTCATCTTGTGCCTTAGGCCCAAAACTTTGTCTTTTGATAGCCCAATTAAGTCAAACCATGTTAAACGTATAGGAATCACTATTTCCTCATCTTGTTCATACACTGATAGAATTAATGCACCTCGCTTTGGCAGAGCCCACATAAAACTACCCGGTGTACTCACAAGTGTTTTAATAATGGATTGGCACATGAGTTAAGTTTTAATGAAGGTTTATTTAACATAGAGATATGCATCATATATTTAATTATGTCTAACATAATATAATATAGTCTTTGCATAACTGATGTTAACTAATCCAATTAATTAACAGAAGCAAAATATTGTGATTATGAAGCAACATTATGGGGACGGAATCTAAATTATCTGTAAACAATTTACAGACTGGATGTTTCATTCGCATTCCCAGAAACAAGGCATAAACCTGCCATTGGTCCATGCAATGAATTAGTCCAAATTTAGTTTCCTTCTCTTGCAAACAATTTTCACTTTGCACATAGGGATAATTCTGAAACTTTGTTTCTACAGAACATCTCTATATTGAGAGCACAAAACGTACGGTCGAAACTAAGCCATGAAGGCATCCACAATCCCGCACTAGAATCGAGAAACCAAGTGATTTTGTATACCGCCGATATTAAGCCAAAAGGCATCCACAATTTCGTATAGAAAAACAACTTGTTTCAAGATCATTCATTGTCTCATCAATATCATAGACTACAGCAATTCTGAACTCTTCAAAACTCTGATTTCTGCAATTTTCTGGATTAAATCATATTTCAGGAAACACGGTTTTGAAAACCAGCCGTCTGAAACCAGATTTAGTTCCTGATTCGAATTCTGTAAACAATTTACAGAACAATCAGAAAATCCAGAAAACAAAACAAAACTATCCAGAAAAACAAAGGGGCACCGTACGGCAGGACACCAGGCATACGCCGCCTATGGATCCGTACGGTTCCTCTTCCCATTTTCCAGATTTCCAGAATTTCTTAAATTCGATCAATCCTTTTATCGTGTTCATACATAATCAGATTACAGAAAACACGAAAATACAGATTACGAATTTTAACCCATCTAATTCATATAATCAATAACCAATTTATTCCTCATACAAATTAGATTAAGATCATCAAAAATAATTCAATTATAAGATGATAATCTAAGCATGCGGTTATACATATGAATCCAATTAATATTACAATCAAATAATCCCCATACTCATGCTCATAAATTTCATATCGCATATAAAATTCAAATCACACATTCATCTTTATCATCATGCAAAATTCATATAATCGAATTAAATAATTTAAACATGATGTATTAAAATAATCAACAACGAACGGGACTCTGATACCACTGTTGGGTTTTGATGCATCATACGCAGCGGAATAAAACATAAGATCAAACACCCATGAACCCGGATACGTGCATGTTGCTTAAATTAAATACAAGATGAAAGAAACTAACCCTTGAAGATCGCATCCATAAACACGGACTTTGAGGTGCTAAAACAAACACCCTCTATCGGTATCCACACGTCGAACGGATATCAAAAACACCTTCTTGATCTGGATTGCTAGACCCAAGGCTTGATGAAGAAACGATTTCTTTGTTGGAATTATTTTGCTCTTTGATTATTGTATATTGATGATCAAGAATCATCAAATAAATAATCCTACCTCTCTATAATTTATTGTTTCTAAAACAATAGTTTGTGATTTCTAAAATCACCATTGGAGGCTGTCAAACCCGGCTGCATATCTTATATGAGGGTTTGACCTAATTCCGTTTGGGTTCGGGATTCCTTTTCTGTGCAGAAAACTGAATAAACTGGACTGATCCGGCGAAGACAGCCGTACGGCTCATACAGAGCCGTACGCCATAATCTGAGCCGTACGAAGCCAGTTTCCAGAATCCCAGATTTTTTGCCTTTTAATGATCCGCTCTATTGTGTGTGACCCAATAGGATTATACTATGTTGGCAACGAGTCTGAACCAGTCCGAACCCGTAAGTCATAAGCGGACTCTAGCAAGCCATTATAACTACCCAATTAGTATAACTTTGAAAGCCCAAAGTAACCTTATAGAACATATCATAATCCCTTTGTCACACGATATCATATTGGACTTAAGTCATGGTCCATGTCAACTTATGTTGTCCAATGCTTTCTCGATCCCGAGTAGATTGATATGAGCAAATGACATTGAACATATCAATTCATTTGGGTACGGCCGTACACTATTATCAATCTCACTCATCGAGAGGCCAAGCATATATCTCTCTTGAGAGAGGGACAAATCCCATCTTGACTTATCATTCTTCCCTACAGGAATACGATTACGCCAATCGTAGCCTTTATAACCACCAGGTTATGGGTAGCGTTTGAGTACGTCAAACATAATGTTCATCATGTGGAAGACCATGATAATCTCAAGTCTAAGGATTCAAATGGTATGACTATTATGAGATTTAATTATGACATTTGACCATTACATAAATCTTATAACGGGTCTATCCAGTACCTTGTTCTCCAACAAGTACCCACAAGTTTAATCCGCATCCTATGCACCATAATCATCATATGATTATCCATTAAACTCATGCTAGCTCTTCATAAGTACTAGGGACAATGATTATTATAATAAACATGCAAAAGATATAATAATCGGGTTTGTTATCTCCATAACAATGAAACTATGATATAACGCATAGGCCTTTCTCAAGGGTCTAGGGCATAATATCCAACACAGTCAAACCCGGTATCATCATCAACCGGGCAACCACTCAAAACCAAACACAACCCACCTTGGGCCAACTTTCTTTCTTTTCTCTCTTCCCACATATACCCACTTAAACCCGGTATCATCATAACCCGGGTCATCCTAGAACTACATGCACCTGAGCTTCTCACATCGAGAAGAACGTAGGAAACCTCTTGGTCCGGTCCACAAAATATACACAACCTACCTCGAGCGAACTTTCATTCTTTTCTCTCTTCCCCCATACACTACAATTTCTATTCTTTTTCTCGATTAACCAAGGCGTTTATTATTTCGAGACTACTTGTCTAAAACATAATCATAAGATACGTAACTAATCAATGAGGTCCATTATCGAGTAATCAAAAGGCAATTATGAATAAAACAATTTTCAAATGTCTCTACAAGTCTTCTATTCTACAATCTAGGAAAGAGCTAAACACTTGCATTCTGTCAAACAGGGGATTCATTCCTTTTGTACATATATACTCTCAGTTGTCCAAAGACTCAAAACGCGAGAACTCTCTCTCTCTCGTTCTCTCTCTCTCTCTCTCTCTCTCTCTCTCTCTCTCTCTCTTCTCTCACCATAACGAAAAGGCTCCTGCAAGTCATCCGTACAATTTTGTCTTTTTCTTTTTTTTTTTTTAGTCGACTGAAATAAAAAAAAGGACACAAAAATAATATACCCACCTAGATTGAAAACCCGCAAGGGCGGTCTAGAGAAAAAACAAGGTGCGTCTAAAGGAGGTAGAATTCCCCACTTTATGCCCTCACCAAACTGGGGCTGCTCTAACAAGGTTGGACCAACTCCCGATGCTCCAACAAGATCACTCTCCATGAAAGGTCATCTCTTCATCAAAGTTTAACATGGCCGACCTCTTTGAAAAGCCCCCATCAAACTGGGGCTTCCTCAAAAGGATTTAGGTCAACTGCTTGACTACTCAGAAATCACCGGTGACCCGACGGAATCATACTCACCCGAAGGACTACCCTAATCAACAAACCCAATGAAGGACAAGTACTTGAATTAA
Organism: Campanula takesimana; assembly: GCA_026119855.1. Lineage (NCBI taxonomy): Eukaryota > Viridiplantae > Streptophyta > Magnoliopsida > Asterales > Campanulaceae > Campanula > Campanula takesimana. Next base: position 482,101 of record JAOWBW010000742.1, read on the forward strand.
TTAGTGCCATAATTAATTATAAGGCATCTTTATAAAGTCATTACAATTTCAAAAGGTTTTCTTTCACGACACGATGTTTATAAACCCGCACACTCGGTCTTCACTAATTTACAAAATGTCCTTTGTCTCATCTCTGTGATGTCCTAACTAACTCGGTCCTACACCTTAGGATACCCTTGGGTCTTGCATCCCGTCTCCCATAGGTCAAAAGCCCTAGAATTACCTTTAGGCAAATCAAAAAATTTGAAAAGGGTCCACCTGTTTATAGCCCAATCCACCCAGCCGGGCTGATCCGCAATCTGCATAAAAATAGGTAACACCAGATACCAAGCAATTTATAAACCCAACTAGGGTACCCTCTGCCCGTGCAACGCGCTTTGAGACTGCATCGCATGCATACATACTATCTATATGCTACATACTACTATACATTAAACAGAAAATATGAATGTTTAATCTGCATAAAAATAGGTAACACCAGATACCAAGCAATTTACAAACCCAACTAGGGTACCCTCAGCCCGTGCAACGCACTTTGAGACTGCATCGCATGCATACATACTATCTATATGCTACATACTACTATACATTAAACAGAAATATGAATGTTTATATAGTCATCCATGAATATTACTATTCTACTGTCCGTTCTACGCTAACAAAATGCATATCTAAGAAGCCAATCCACTGGTATCGCCTCGAGTCCTCTTTCGTGGAGGAGGACGTCCGCCGGGAGCACCATCGTCATCACTAGAAGGAGAAGAACCGCCGTATTCTGCCACCTTGCGAAGACTCCTCGCCACCTTCCTGTGCAGCCTCCGGATCACCGCTCGTAGGCCAAACTCACGACACGCCATAGCCTCGTATGTTTGAGGAGTCACCTAAGCAAAATGGCAGCACAAGCATGTCAAAATAAGTCTGAACAAGAGGATGACTAAAAACAGAAGTGGGATGAATAAAAGAAGGGTAAAGGTACATACACTGACATGACCCGCCGGGATCTAAAACTCTGGGGCTATCTCACCCTCCTTATACTGGACCTACTAAGGGTTACCGTGGTCATCTGTGTAGTCATACAAAGGAGCTCCAAAAGCTCGATCAAAAGAAAGACCTTCCAGGCCCGTTGCCGCCGGCTCAATGTGCCTCTGCCCCATCTCCCTTAACTTCTCCTCTATCACAGTGCGTGGGCCCCCAAGGCATGTCCGAGCAAAGTCATCATACGAGGCTCCCTTTACAACAAACTGTCTAGCATCAAGGCCAGCTGTCAGCCTAACCCGATCATGGAAAGACGCCGGATCAGTCATGAATCGTGGAGGATCCACGGGAACCCGAGGAACACCGCCTGCCCCATACTGGGACCATACCCTCTCACCCAAATGAAGGGCATCACCGCTATACCCAATCAGCAGCCTCCTCTGGCCCGTCGCCTCAATGGCCCCTGCAGCAAGCAACTCAAAGTCTAGCTCCGCCCATGGATAGAAAGTCATGTCTCTCGGTCGAGGTCCCCCCAGAATGGTCTTTAACTGGGCATAAGTATAGTTCCAAGAAGTCTCGTCTCCTCTACTCCTACAACTCGGCACCCATCAGCACATGGCAGGGTACGTCGATCGGGCACTGGTCGTCTCAAACCGACTCAAAGCCAAAACCTCGTAAGCCTAACACTGCATGGGAAAGTCATGAAACACAATCAGAAATTATCTACAAAGATGAAAAGACTGAAATCAGAAACAGATAAAAAATGGAGCATACCTCCAAGGCAAAGTGTAAACAATCGACTAACGCCGACTGCGACCTACAACTCCAGTCTAAAGAGCAGTACAACTCCGCCAAACCGCAGCTCCCCAGGCAATCCTGCTCACTGCATCCAAGTCCACTAGATATCCCAACAGAGGAATCATCACCGTGGTACCGGCATTAGCAAAGATAGTTTGGGACAACCCGTACCAGATAAATTCCCACGTAGCCACCTCTACATCACCTCCACCATCCTCAAGAGCTTCCAGAATCTCCTCATACCACCTCCTAAGGCCTTCCAAATGTACACCGTAACCACTCCTGATGTCAATGCAATTAAACCCGATCAAACTCTGAAGCCTATCCGCTCCATCATCAGCAAGTAAGGTGTCATCACTCCACACTAGGCTACCTGTAAACCACAACCCGGTGAGAGCCGTGAAGTCTGAAGGAGTCACCGTAACCTCTCCCCAACCAAAATGGAAGGTATGGGTGGTATCCCACAAATGCTCCCACAATGCCATGACAAGATCAGTGCTCTTAGTCAGTTCCCCCTGACCAGACAAGCTCTCGAAGAATAAACCTAAGCCGGTGGTCCGCACCCTGCTCTTAACAGTCTCTGTAGTCCTCTCCCACAAGCTATGCGCAACGCTACACGATCCCCTCGACTTCAAAGGCGGCAATACAACCTGTAAACACAAACATGTATACACAGCTATGGTATTATAATCAATCTAGCAGATTATTTCATGCACATATATGAACTGTTGCAACATTAGTCTAGGAGATCCCCCAAAATACCCAATGAATACTATAAACATCTCACAACCAAAACCCTAGTCTACCTAGGACAAGTTAACTTAAAACGGTAAAAAATACTCTAAGTTTACAATAAAAAACGAACAAAAATCTAACTTCACACAAAACAAGCTTTTTCAACGAAACATTCGCGTACATTATGTTCCCCATACTTAAAACAAAGGTCAAACCACACAAATAGCACTTTAAACAAAGTCAACCAAGTCAAAATCAGTCCAAATTTATGACATTTTTGGACAAAACACGACTTAACACAAAAATTGTGTTTTTCAACAAAACCACCAAAATCAACATATTACACCTGCTACAAATAGCTTCAATTTCATAAATAACCCAATCAACTTAGGTCAAAATCAACAAGTTTCACGAAAACCCCAATTTGAGGTCATTAAACCCTAAGTTCAAAATTACAACCAAAACCCCATATCTTGGGTAACTTGCAACGAAGCACCTCTACTCCACATTACTTAAATCCAAAACCCATACCTTGGGTAATTTACAATCAAAACCCCATACTTTGGGTAACTTACAATCAAGTCCCTTACTTAAAATTTTTAATACACTTAAAACCCATACTTTGGGAAAATTACAATCAAACCCCTCATTCAAAATAATTTACAATCAAATCCCCTATGTTTAAACATTAACACATTTAAACCCCAAACTTGGGTTATTTACAATCAAGATTCTTACATCTAACAATAATTTACTTAAACCCCAAATTTGGGTAATCTACAATCAAATCAACAATAATTCATTTAAACCCAATACATTGGGAAATTTACATTCAAAATCCCTTCAAACATCAAACAATCAATGCTCAAACCCTAAACTATAGGAAATTTACACTCAAACTCCTCCAATAACATTACTCAATGCTTAAAACCTAAACAATAGGTATCTTACATCTACAAATCTCCAAACTTTACGCACTCTCTACTTTGATCCCTCAAACTTGCGATCTTCCAAATACTTTCCTCCGGGTTACAACAAATGATCATATCATGCTAAAACTCTAAAGTGTTATATTCATACACTTATACTAAAACATATTGAAAAATACAGCGATCTCTAGGTTATTATCCTTCGTCCATTCCTTAGGCCCGGAAGGCCACTATAAACTCCAAATTTAACGAACATCGGTCCGAAAGACCACTGTAAATTACCAAATCAATTTATTCCCCAACAAGAATCTTTGCAGGTTAAGGAACCGCTATAAATCCTAAATCATACTAAAATGCAGGTTAAGGAACCGCTATAAATGCTAATGCAGGTTAAGGAACCTCTATAAATCCTAAATCATACTAAAATGCAGGTTAAGGAACCGTTATAAATCCTAATGCTGGTTAAGGAGCCGCTATATGTCCTAAATTAAATTAATCCACCGTATTAAGTTAATTTAAAGGTTAAGAAGACCGTTACACATCCTTTATTAATAACCGAATCTATCCCGAGATACATGCATCCCGATATAATGAAAAGTATTATTGGCGTAACCCGTACGATCCCGAGACACTTGCATCCCGATATACCTTCTACATTACCGTTTTACCAAATCCTGCGACCTAGAGGTTTTAGCATCTCTATATACCATGGTTTTCAAGAAATTATTTGATTCACACACTCCGTAAGATGGCTTCTTCATATACCGTGTGTTTCATGTTTTTGGCATAAGTTGCTGGTGTCTCCGAACATGATCTCAGTAATTGTTGCCAGTGTCCTCGGACACGTTTAGTTATTGTTGATACGTGCGCTCCATAAGAAGTCAGAATCCATCCTTAATTTTGTTCTTGATTCTTGAATCTTCTTCTCGTGCCGTGCTTTTTATATTCTTTTGGCATAGATTGTTGGGTGTCTCCGGACATGATTTCAGTAATTGTTGCCAGTGTCCTTAGACACATTTGGTTACTTTTGATTCACGTGCCCCGTAAGATGGCTTCTTCATATACCGCGTGTCTCATATATTTTTGGCATATATCGCTGGGTGTCTCCGGACATGATCTCAGTAATTGTTGCCAGTGTCCTCGGACACGTTTGGTTACTCTTTTGATGCACGCGCTCCGTAAGATTGCTTCTTCATATACCGCGTGTCTTATGTTAGACATAAGCTGTTGGCGGCGCCCAACGTTTGTTGTCATTATCCCCAGACACATTTAACTTTGTCTTGATTCGTACGCTCCATAAAAAGTCAGCATCCCTATCTGTTATTGTTCTCGATTGTTGAATCTTCTTCTTATACCGTGGTTTCATGTTCGTTTGGCATAAAGGCCAGTGTCCTCGTTCTTTTTTCATTTCTTTCCCCAGTAGAGTCCGAACAACGACTCTATGGTCCCTTACGAATGTTCAGTTTCATAAGAAGCTGATGTCTCGTTTTCTTTCTCTTTCTCCCTTACGAATGTTCAGTCTCCATACAGGATGGTGTCCCCAGCAGGAACTGATGTCCCATTTTATTACGAATGTCCAGGTTCATACAGGATGTTGTCCCCAGTAGAAGCTGATGTCTCGTTTCTTTCTTTTTCTCTCTTACGAATGTTCAGTCTTCATACAGGATGGTGTCCCCAGTAGGAACTGATGTCTCGTTTTATTACAAATGTTCAGGTTCATACAGTATGTTGTCCCTAGCAGAAGCTAATGTCTCGTTTCTTTCTATCTCTCCCCCTACGAATGTTCGTCTTCATGAAGGATCCTATCCCCACTAGAAGATGATGTCTCGTTTCTCCCATAGAGTACGAACTACGACTGGCTTGATTCCCCTTAGGATACGTAGGTAGCCTGATAAAGGTTTAATCGCTAGACCAATCTGGTCACCTTCTTACTTCTCTTCCCCGATTTGGAACTCGTGTTTCAGATCGGTTTCTTTCTTAATCGACAACCCTCCATGCCTTTCAAGAAGCATCGCTGAGGGGCTACTGTTAGTACCCGATCTGAAGAATAAAGGACTTCCTAGACCTTTAGGAACCTCTAAGGACCTTTTGGGCAATTATAACCTGACAGGGACTTATCCGGAAGCTCTCCAGAGTTCTAGATTGATGAAATCAGTTCTAGGTCGAAATCTATCAAGATATTGATCAAATACCGAGAACAAACTGATAAGGATTCGAATTATCAAGAAGCTTCAACCATAGTTCTTGCCAATCAAGGTAAGTCTTCTTACTTTTCTTATTATGTTCGTGTTATGTTCTTAGGCTAGATCTGTTTTATGCATGTTTTCATTATGTTTATTCATTCATATTCATATGTTCTTCATGCGTTCTTCATGTTCTTAGTCTAGATTCATAATATATGCCATGTTTAGGGTAGCGATCTTCATGTTTACATGTTCATGCATATGTATTCATGATGTTCTTATTATTATGCTAGATCTATGATCTAAGAACTACTTCTAACCCTAATCTTCCCCCTCTTTATGCATGATCCCGCTTCATCATCTCTATTCTAATTCATCAATGAACTACGCTGACCTGAGCTTCTCATGATGAGAAGAACATAGGCAATCCTCTTATCCGGTCTCAAACACTAACACACACACACACATTGATTATGATAGAAAGACCGATTCGTCAGGCAATAGGAGTGATCACTATTATATTCTTCTCTTATTGTAATTTGACCCCCCGGACCCTATTATTTTCATAAATGGTTTTCTCAATGTTTAACTATAAATAAAACAACGTGGCGACTCTCAATTTTAATTAGAAGTATTCATAGTAGTGTGAGGTCAAACCAAGTGACAAAACATTTTATTTTATTTCAAAGAAAGAAAAATAAAATAAACACATATTTACAACTTTTGAATCACCCGTGTGACCGATAAAAGTGAACAAAAATTAAAATAGTTATGTGCATGCAACTGTGCCCACACACCATCATTCTGCCTTGTTCTGGACTATGTTCTGTTCTAGAAATGTGCCCAGAAGCGCGCGTGTTGGGATGCCTATGTGAGAGGTGCGCGCGTTTGAGAAAGATGGGCAGAGGCGCCCGATTCTGGGCGAACCTGTAAATCAAGGGTTCAGGGGACTGCCCTGGCCCTATATAACAATAATTTTCCCCTGCAGAAACTTTTAGCACAATAACATGTAATTTGAAGGACGTGATGGAAAGCGGGCGATTCTGGTGGTTAGGGTCAGAGGCGCGCGCCTTAGGCCAAGAAGGCTAGAGGCGCACGCTTCCCACCCTTTGTCACCAGAATGCCCGCAGAAAACAAATAAAACAACACCAAAAGCAAAAACGCAAGTTTAACCCTTTATGTTATCCCCAGCGGAGTCGCCACTGTAGATACCCCGGGGGAAACAACGGCTTGGCTAGAGCGGTGAATTATCCTAGGATGTCTATTTGGTTTTAGAAAGTAGAGTCGCCACCTATGTTTTAGAGGAAGATAAGAAAAACTTAATAATTAGCCTAAGTTTTGTTAGAAAAACCAGAGATTCGGGAGAGACGGGTTCGGGGGTTAGGTTACGGAGTGGGAAGTACTTAAACACCCACTCCGCCCGGCTAAAGCCGGTCTTGTTAGTTTTGGTGTTCTAATGTAAAAAAGTCATTTTATTTATATGAATACGTGTTAACAATTACATTGAATAGAAAAAGGAGAATTACAAAGGAAAAGAATATTCTTTTATATAAAAAATCTATGTTAATTACATTTAAGAGAAATAAAGGAGAATTAAAAGATATCTTGAAATGTTTGAATATAACCTTGACCAAACTTCACTAGTGAAGTGGCCTTTTTGGTTATGTTCCTTTTTATGAAGATTGCATACACATTAGAGAGGTAGAAAGATGAAGAATGTAATTAAAAATTTTTGATAAAGAGAGGTAATAAAATGAGATTAAGAGCTTAGAAGAAGAAAATGGACATTGTACCTTGTGCTTGAATGGGAGAAAGAGCCAAATTGCCTATAGTAAGAACCCTTGAAAATGGACTTTGTGTGTTTGGAGTGTTCTTGAGTCAAGAATTGTTTCTCACCCTTTCCAAGGTATAATGAAGAGGTATTTATAGGTGTAGGGAGAGTGTTTGAGGTCACAAAAATGGCTTTTCCACGGATCAAGCCAAGGCATAATGGTTTTGGCGGTTACAAATCAGAAAATGAGGGAAATTTGGCAAAATCTGATATTCTGGAAGCGGGAGGCGCGCACGTACCAGCCCCCCCCCCTATGGGAGGCACTCACCTCCCACAAAGGAGGGCAAAGGCACACACGTCCCACCTTCATAAAATCCATATTTAGGCCCAAAAGTTAACCTCGTTATGCAGTTAAGCCCCGAAACTAACGAAATCAGTCAGAAACTTAACGAACACCACGAAAGTCAACAAAAACAAATGAAACAAAAACTCAAGGTTGACTTTGTAACTTAGTCAAGTCTAAGACTAACGGAGTAAGTCAAGAACTTAACGAAAAGTAACGAAAGTTAACGAAAAACAACAAAACTTAACAAAAAAGAGGAAAACAAAGACTGTGTATGCAATCGGGACATGAGAGGTCCAAGGCGGGGTGTCTACAACATCTAATGTCAAAAGCATGTTTTAATATCATCTTGTGCCTTGGGTTGAAAACTGTTTTGATAACCCAATTAAATCAAACTATTTTAAACGTATAGGAATCACTGTTTCCTCATCTTGCTTTTTACAACATAGATTAATGCACATCGCTAGGGTGTAGCCTACATAAAAACTATTTATGTAATCACAAGTGTTTTAATCATGGTTTGGCATATGATTTAAGTTTTAACAAGAAGGTTCAACACATATAGTATGGTAACACATTTATACGCACATAATATAAACATGTAAAGCATCGATTAATAATTTAATTAATCTCTTTGATAAATTCTTAAACATGTAATAGAGAGCACGATTGCATGGTCGAAACTAAGCCAGGAGACATCCACAATCCCGTACCAAATTTAGAAACTAGAAGAAACAACTATGTAAGGTCGAAACTAAGCCAAAAGGCATCCACAATCCCTTACATAAAGTAACTCGATTCTAAATTCTTTTTTCTCAACAATTTATGACTTTGTCCTCGAGATTTATTTTCAGGAAACACGGTTTCTAAAACCAGCCATCTGACAAACAAATTCAATCCAAAGTAATTTTGAAATTGACATTTAATTTCAAGAAACACGATTTCCAAAACCAGCCATCTGACAATTAAATTCAACTCAAAATATGTACCATTGTATTTCAATTTTAAACCCAAAAATTGCTTTCCTGATTCAATTAGGATTTGGTGTTCATGATGATCAAATCACCATGTTCATCAAAACCTTGAATAAATAATTAATTCTTGAATCTAGGATCATCAACAAATTAATTCAATTAACTTTTGATGATCACAAGGAACATAATAATCAAATTATTATTACAATCTTAGATCCCACATAACGTATTTAAACAATGCGATTTTATGATTTTCATATATCTCATATACATACATAAAATACAAATCACATAAATATCATGAATCTAAATTCAAATAGCATGCTAACATATATAATCCAATTATATCATCAACATGTTATTATTAAAATAATCATGATGAACGGGGCTCTGATACCACTGTTGGGTTTTGCACAATCATGCGCAGCGGAATAAAACCCAAAAGCCTAGATCCGTTCAAGATGACTAAATTAATATGGGGTTGAATTTAGAATACTAACCGTGATGGAGCTTTAAAATTTTTAGATCTTGAAACTTCGTTCTTCAAGATTTGATCTTCTCCAAGCTTTTCTTCAAGTCTTGATCGCAGGAACACGAACTAGAAGATGATTAAGCAATCACACTCTATGGATATCCACACGTGAACGAATATCAAGAACTCCTTCTTAATCTGGACTGCTAGATCCAAAATAGGCTATATGAATTTACGGTTCTTGATCTTTGATTCTCAATCTTAGATCAGGAATAATGTTTCTCCAAACAACTAGGTTTCATGTGTTTAATGGCTGGTGAAAAGATGCTTATATAGTCCCTAGTCCGTAACCCTTAAGGACCTAGGAAACCTAAATCCCGTCACCATAATTAAACCGTAGGAATTCGTCCCAGGTACCTTTGGCACGGTCGTTCCCAAAAAGTGGCACGGTCGTGCCAATTGGTGCGCCTGAGCGATCCCCGGCTGATGATTATTGGCACGGTCGTGCCTTTTAACTGGCACGGTCGTGCCAGACCAAAAATCAGTTTTTTTGCCTTTTTAACAATTCGTTTTATTGTGTGTGACCCCATAGGATTATATCAAGTCGGCAATTAGTCCAAACTTATTTGTTCTCATAAATCATGAGCGGACCCTAGCAGGCCATCATGATTACCCAATTGATATAACTTTGTCAAAGTTCACTTATCCTTTATAGAACATATCGCAATCCTTTTGTCCACGATATCATTGAGCGTAAGTTATCGTCAATGGTCAACTTACAATGTCCAATGCTTTTCTCGATTCCAAATAGTTGATAATACAAATGGCATTGATCATATCAATCCATTTGAGCACGGCCATGCATTTCATCAATACTATTCATCGAGGGGCCCAAGCTTGACATCTCTCACGAAAAGGGACAAATTCCATCTTGACTTATTACACTTCCCTACATAGCTTTGATCATGCCAATCATATCCTTTATAATTACTTGTTTAAGAGTAATGTTCGAATATATCAAATATGATCTCCACTTGTGGAAGATCGTAATAATCTCAGGTCTAAGGATTCTAATGATATAACTATTCGGAGGTTTAATTATGACATTTTGACCATGACATAAACCTCATAGTTGGGTCATGTCCAATATATGTTCACCAACACATACCCATAAGTTTAACTTGTATCACATACATATAATCATCATATGATTATCGAATCAAACTTATACTAGGGATGGAGATTATTATAACAAAACATGCAACAATAACTAATAATCCACAATATATCTTTATATAAATGAAAAATGATAACAAAATTTTCAAACAACGTGCTAATAACATGCCTAGGGCATATATACCAACACGTTTTTCACCTGTACTATTGGCCATCCAAGCCCCTAGTGAAGGGCCTATACTCTTTCTGGGATCCACCATTCGGTTACGGTCTATGTGAGGGTCTTGACAATTTCAAGTCAATCCAAGAATTCCACATAATATCCACAATTGAGATCGTTTATAACCTTTTTTTGGGAACACATAGGATTGAAGGTAAATTGCTTGACAAAAATCGGCATGAAGTTGAGGACGTGTCATTTTGAAAACATGGACTCAAGGCTCGGTAAGGGAAGGCTAGGCTTACACCAATCGCAACGACAAGTAGGCGCACTTTAGGGCGGGAATGTCAACCACGGACCCTATCGGGAAGTCGATGATCTCCCTTATGTCCTCGGGTAATACTCCCTAAGGTTTGTACGGTTCTACATCACAAGTTCGAAAATGTGCAGGTGTGTTAGGTATCTATTTCTTTGAAAATGATTTTTTTTTTTTAAAGCAAACAAGAAAAAAGAAAATCTTTTACTCCCATCGTCCCAATTTAAAGTTCCTAGTTTGACTTTGCACAGAGATTAATAAAAAGTAAATGTTGTGATTATGAAAAGTAAAGTGAGAGATAGAAAGTAGGTGGGGAGTTTTTGTTGTGAGAATGACAAGTAGATCCCACTTTTCATTTTAGGTAATAAAACAAAGTAAGAACCTTAAATTGGGACAGACTAAAAAGGAAAGTAAGAACCTTAAAGCGGGACAGAGGGAGTATGTTTTTTCATTTTTTCCATTTTTTCTGTTTTTCATTAAAAGGGAAACATTCACCACGCATATATATACATACAAGATGTAAAAGAAACGTCCCTACAAAAAATATTTTAGGCATAAATATATACAAACAAGGCAAAGCATATAAGCATGGCATGCACAAAAATTAGAGTTTAGCCCACATAAAAATGTCCCCAGCAGAGTCTCCACTGTGAGAGACCGAGCTCTAACTTAATCGCGCTCGGTTTCACACAATGGTTTCCTCTCGGAGTTTTAAACAATGCAAGAGTCGCCACCTCGCTTTATTTTAGGGAAAATGAAGATAAAACCTTTTGTAAGAGAATGTGGGTTCGGGGGCTAAGTTAGGAGAAAAGAATGGGTTAGGCACTCTCCTCGCCCATGATGGTATCTAGCATGCATGCCTCTTAAGTTTATTTTATGTCTTTTTTTTATGCCTTAACAAAAGTGGTGATTTTATGTACAAATGAGTCTTCCTATTCTAGGTATGTTTTCTTAAACTCACAAATAAGGGTCAGTTTGGGTGAACTCTCACTTGGTTTTGAAAATGGTTTTGAGCATTCATATCAAGTAAAGGAAAGCACAAAAGGGGGTGGGGGATTATTATGTACAATGATGAATAAGTGGGAGACAAATCCCATGTCAAAATGAATGTCTAAGTTCAAGTCCATGTCCAGTTTAAGGACTGTTGTCCAATCTCCTTTGATTTACATGTCTCAAAAGTAATGCAATATGGAAAGAAATGGTGATTAATCATTTCTAACATTTTAAAAATCAATCATGAATTTTGTGTTGATTTTAGGAGTATTTTATGATGTCCAAACAAGTTATGCAAGATGAACTCGAAAGTAGTCATAATAGGAAAAATGGTATACATCCACAAAATATTCATTATTTGTATAATGAAAACGTGGGAATTAGGGAAAACACCAAACATTAAACTTGTTTATAGTATCACTGAAATTAAGCAAGCCAAATTTCAAGTCCATAAAGCAAGTTTAAGTTGACCTAAAGACCTCTGACCCTTTGGTGTCAGAACAGCAAGTACATCAATCTGAGAGCGAAGAGTTGAAACAAAAAATGGAAAGAGCTATTTCTGCTCATTTTAAAAATATGATCATTACATTCTAATTTTCCTCTATCCGTGTAGAACAAAAACTCTTTTATGGACCAAGATCAAAAACCATGTATTGTACGAGTAATAGAGGTGATAAGATATAGTGTTCTGGACTCAAAACTCTCCTAGACAGCAGGTATGGACGAGAGAAAATGCTTTAAAACTTACTCTAAACATGGCATATGGACATAGAATGATGGAAATAATCATGGACACATGTATTCACAATATATACATATAGATATCAGATTATATACATGAGAGAGATGGCTATGATGAGACAAACATAGGGAAGAACATAGATTGAACGACAATGTTTATACATATGGAGGTCTAGCTCAACATGTAGCTAGACCTCAAGAAAACTAAATAAATGATTACATTGCAAGAACTTACATATAAAAAGGATGATTTGTGCTTCTTTTGCTTCCAATGGAAGACTTTTTTGTTGCTTTTATTGAAGATGTTTTGATGAGTGTTTGATTTGTGTTTGAAAGAGTGTTTGATGAGTGTTTGTTGTTGTTTTGAGTGGTGGTTCTTTGGTGGTTTTGTAGTGGTGCTAAGGAGGCTTAGGGGCTGATCTTGGGGAGCTTGGAGAGAGGGTTTTGGGCTACATAGAAAGTGTTTTTAAAGATGTGTAGCATGAATGGTAGTTATAGGATTAATATGGGGTAGTTGGGAGGACAAATGTGTGGTAGTTGTAGGATAAATGGGTAAGTTGAATATTTAAAAAATGGGTCATTCTGTCTAAGTATATCCAGCCATGCAGGGAGTACTTAGGCTGATTTTGGTGTTTTCTTTTATGGCTAAAGTCAAGTTGCTAAAGGTGGAAAGATAAAAGAGGTGAGGTGGATCATTCTTGGCCTAGTATTGGTGGGATGAAATGTTAAATGTCTTGACTTTAGCATTAAAATAGACATCATTTGCTATTTGAATTTTGGGAGAAAATAGGAGTACTCGGCCCCTTACTGTAATTTTCCATTTTTGTTAGCTTCTCGCTTTGTATCTGCTCCGCAACTGCTCGGGTGTGCGCGCTTCGGTGTCCGGGTTGTCCGCGAGCCAAAAATGAAAGTTGCTTGAAATAATTTTGTGGTCGCGCCCGCGTACCTGGAATATTTTTATGAGCAAGGGATGACATATTATAATATTAAATGCATAGAATGGATGATAACAGGCAGTTTTAGGGGTGCGGGCCCCGTTTTGGATCCCGCAGCTCAAAAATTGAAGTACATGTTTGTTTACTCCATTTTTTTTGCTTTGATCATGAATTTGAAGTTCGCTAATCCATATGATGTACCGATAAGGCTCACGGCACTCCCGCGTAGCCAAATCGAGGATTCTAGGTTAACTTTAGGGTTTAGACCGGTCAAAAGGGTTTGTTGGGGGGTGCGAGATCGGGGTGTCTACACGTTCTAAAAAGTATTTAATGCAATATCCTGTACATTAAATGCGCAAGATATTAAAAATTTATTGGCTACAAACTACACTTGCTAGTATTGGTAACCTGACATACAAAAACATAAAAACAAAAGAAAATATAGATTTAAAAGTAGCTCATAGTTGGAGAGACACAAAAACTTATGACAGAGTTGTTCACCAAAACAACAAAGAAAACACAAACAACTAATGCAAAGTCAAACTTAAATGGGTAGGAACAATGTAATCTTTTGTCGTGACCCCGAACCCCGCGGGCCCGAGATCGCGAGCTGGACGTCGACTTATTAATCAAAACACCAAATTATCGGAGATAAAAATTTCCTTTTATACCAAAAGAGGATAACACAAGGTTTTGGAAAACAATTTAACGACAACAAAATAAAACTAGTATAAACTCCATAAGTTTATACGCCAAAGTTATAAAATATACAAATCCTAATGACGTCAATGTTTGGTACAAATATCCCAAAAAGGTTACACATTTATATAATGTAAACCCACCAATATCAACCTGCCCCAAAAGCTCGAACCCACTCGACGTCCTGTCTCGTGATCAGCGAGTCTAATCCTTTCCACCTGGGGGGGGTTTAAGGAAAAACAAGATAAAAAGAAAGGGGGTGAGATAAATCTCAATAAGTCACTAATGCAACTACATGCCATGCTATGATGCGATAATCAATAATAAATCACATAACACATAGCAATTATCATATATCAGATAGCAGCGGAAATAAACACATAACAAAGGATATAGCCAAGGTTTTCCAAACCGATAAACCAAATAAAGGTCGCTGCGCAGCTTCAATAATCAACAAATCATCATCTTCATAATAGCATGAAAGCTGAAGAGAAATCCCCGGTACCGGAACCAATAACAAGGGGACAGTGACACACAGTCAAAGCCCGAAAACCAATAGCTAAGTGCTCACAAAGGGGCTAGCTCATCTCACATCCAAGGCCAATCTGGAGGAGGGAAATAATGGGGCAAAACAATGGTCAACATCACAATGGACTTGGCTGTGCCATCATAATGTTTCGCATCGCCCAAACACACACAAAATACCAGCTGGACTTTCAAGTAAAGGCTAAGTAATAAAATACTAGCTCAAACAAACAACTAAGGATTCCAAAGTAGGGAATCATTCCAATTAATCACCAAAAGATGAATTGAATAAACGCGCATCATAAAAGTGCTTCACATTTCCAAATAATAATTTAATCAAATCCCATATCACATACATTCACAAAGGAACCAAATCATTATTAGAGTACTCCATAATGGTCATTTAAGCCTAAGGGTACACTACTCAAAATAGGGGTTGAAGTTATAATCTACTTCAAAACAATTAAAGAATAAGTGCCAGGAATTGGAGGCGGGCGGGCGCCTAGGCGGAGGCGGGCGGTCGCCCGAAAGGGTACGGGCGGGCGCTCAGAAAGGACCAGGCGGGCACTCCCGAGAGGCAGAAACTACGGTTCATTAACATCACAAGTAAGCGGGCGCTCAAGGGCGTATGGGCGGGCGCCCGGATGATTTCTGGGTCGGAGAACAGAGCTGGGTTCACCAATTTCGAACCAAAACACAAACCTTCACTAAATACTCAAAATCAAAGCTTTTAAACTAGTTTCCAAGGTACCAAAACAACATCTAAACATCAAGGGAACCTAAACAACACCATCTAACAACCCAAAACAAGATTTAAACCCAACATTCACATATTCACCATTTTTAACCCAAAAACCCAAATAATTCCCAAATAAATTCCAAATAAATTGCAACCTCATCCAAACTTCAAATATAACAAACCAAGCATTATATAAGTATGATATGAACATTTTAGCATATCCTCAAGAATATGAATAGTCCTCTCGGATTGACCGTCGGTCTGAGGGTGAAAAGCTGTGCTGAATCGCAAATCTGTACCCAACGCTTCCTGGAATACCAGTGTAGGACTTCACGCCAGTGTAGGACTTCTCGCCAGTGTAGGACTTCATGCCAGTGTAGGACTTGATTGGTTGCCAATGTATTGGAACTGGATGCAAAATGTTGATGTGATTGAATTCTCTGGGGATCATTTGATCGCTCTTGGCTTCTTCTTTTTTTAGAATGGATTGGTTCTTTTACCTGTTAATACAACAAGTAGAACCTATTCTATCAAGCAATTTGACTTTGATTTTAGTTTTTAATTGGACTTATATGGCGGTGACAAATTTATGTGCATGCCCGGTCGGTCCACCTTGGTGTAAGTAGTGTGAATAGCATGGATTCGCGATGGGATGTTTATTGGTGATGAACTGTATGTGTTGATTTGTGTATATGTACGGGGACTTGTTTTGACAAGTTGGGACCTAATCAGGTTTTCTGCATAGAAGATGTGCCACGGAGTTTCTCTGATGGTTATCTCGTGTGAGACTCGTTTGCCTTGCACAAGATGATCCGTCCAGATCGTTCCTTTAGTCATGTCGTGTCATGGGAGATAACTATCTGTCTGACAACCAATGCTATTGATCAATGTGCAAGCTCTAAGTAGGCCGGGCGTACTTTGTTGACAACTCTAGAGTTCCATGTCCGAAAGTCTCCGGTGAAGGTGATGAGAGACGTTATCTATTCCCCCATGTTGATTTCACGCTTTGGTCTAAGTCAAGCCCCAAGAATCTTGTATGTCGTAGATGACTCCGTGAACAGGCTTATGAGGCTGTTTGATTTGAAGAAGAGTGCTCTCCTGCTTGATGGATTTGAAAGAGGTTGACGAAGAAATGATTTGAAAAATGTTCTCCATATATATACATATATATATATATATATATATATATACTTTTTTTATTTTTTTTATGACGCACCCTGATTTTTGCCCAGACCGCCCTTTCGGGTTTTCAATCTAGCGGGCATCTCTTTTGTGTCTCTTTTCATTTTTTTTTTACAAAGTATGTACTCAAAGATGACTCAGAGAGGAGAGTAGTTTTGTCTCTTATTGGGGGAGATAGATGCAAGATTTTTGGGTTTGAATGTATTAGGCATTTTAGCTATCGAATTGGCTTTCGGGAAGTGTATTCCAAGCATCGACTCAGTGGGGATAACGCACTTTGTAATGAGAGTTAGAGGCGAAGAGGATAGCCCCTAGTGTGGATTTACCTTGACGAGTTCGTATGTTTCGAGAATGAATAGACTAAGGGAGGAAAGGATCAAAAGCCCCTAGCCTTGATGCTTGTATTTGAAGAAAGTTTATGAGAGTGGAGAAGAGGAAGCCCCTAGACTCAACGAAGAACGCTATTTGGCTCAAATACTAGAAAGATAGTTCTACCTTTAATTGACCCTAGTATTTATTTTTGATGTCTTAAGTGTTTGTCCAGTTCAATTATTTTGCAAGTGAATCATCTAGAAATGTCTTGACAAGTTTTGAGGAGAATGCCTAATCATTAGTGTGGTCTTTGGATTTCTTCATGAGTGATATCTGCGGATGATGGAGACGGTCTTCAAGTTAGGAGTATCATTTTTTCTTCATTTGGATTTGATCTTCGTTGTAGGAGGAGATGAGAGGCCTCCTTTTTGACTTCATTGTGTGTGGTTGAAACTCCTTTATGGGGTTGTGAAAGCTTGAGAGTTTTTTTTTTTTTTTTTTTTACTCTCAAAGCTTGAATTGAGTAGCTCCACTTTTGTTTGGGAATGTAATGCCTTTGACTTTCTTCCATTGTGGTCCTTCCAATTTTGTTTGGGGATGATAATGCCTTGGACTTTCTTCCACTGTGGTCTTCGACTTCTGACATGAGCGCGGTGATAGTAATGTGTAGCCCCTAGGCCTTCTTCTCAAAACTTGTTTAGACATTTCTTTTATCAATTGCAAGGTTTTAGATTAATGACATTTATTGTTTGTGGATCCATTTAATGAATTAGAGAGATATTCAAGAGGTAGAACAACCTTAGAGTAGTGTATAGGAAATGGGAATGAATTTTATTAATAACTAGAATTCAAAACAGACTAGATAGTTGACACGGACTAGAGAAGGAGGGAGATGGACTAGAATGACAGAACGACTCTTCGAGTTCATACTAGGAATTTAAAACCTATTCTATTTCTAAGGAGAAAGGGAGAGGATAGTTGTAGCCCCAAAGTGGTAAGGCTTTGTCTTCTTCATCATGGTTTTTGTTAGGAAGCGGGTTGGTGAGTACATTTGCCGCTTCAAGTTCCTTGTTGTCGATGAGATCTTGGATCACATCCTTCAAATGGTGACAAGAGTCGGTGTCATGGCAACTAAACTGGTGGAACTTGCAGTAGAGGTGATGAGCATGATTAGGAGGGAGTTCCCTTGGTGTAGTAGGAGGATTTCTTGGTGTGATCTTTCCGGCTTCCATTAGTATGTCAAAGAGTTCCCCTTGCGTGATCCCTTCTAGCTTGTCATAGCGCCTTTCCTTCTTCTCTCTTTTGGGAGGGGGGACAGCGGAGTAGTTGCCTTTTCCTCGGTTGTTGAAAGCTATAGCATTGACAGAGGATTCTTTGTTGGATGCACCTTTGTGTTCGTAGCGATAACTACTACTCTTTCTTTTAGACTTGAGGAGGTCATCAATCCTTATTCCAGATTTGTGGAGCTCGTTGAAGCTAGGAAAGTAATTACCGACAAGCTTGTCTTGAAATTCCTCATGGGGACATTGGAGGAAGATGTGGATTTGTTCTTTAAGACTAGGTCTTTCAACAATTTCTGTGAGTTTGAGCCTCCACCTTCTAGAAAATTCGGCAAAAGACTCATTTGGTTGTTGCTTTGTTTGCTCAAGATCCCTCCTAGTAGGGCGGTATGTAAAGTTGTCCTCAAACTTCCTTTGGAACAATCGACATGCTTCTGACCAATCAAGCCTAGTGGATATCGGAAGTGACATGTACCAATCTCTGGCGGCACCCTATAAAGTTTGAGGAAAACTTTGGGCTAAAATGTTGTCACCGACACCCATCGGTAACATGGCCCAAGAATAGGTTTCAACATGAGCTCGAGGACAAGTGGTGCCATTGAACTTTGCCATATCGGGAGTCTTATACTTGCGTGGAAGCTTGGTGATGGATTGTCAAAGAGAATCTGGATCAAAAGGAGTGAACGATCCCTTTGGAGTGTCAAGTGAGGCAAGCTTCTTTTCAAGGTAATTCATGGTCACAGAAGCATCAACCTTTTTGTTGTCACCACTACCTTCTTTCTTTGACTTGGTAGTCTTAGAGACATGTTCCTCGTCATCAGAGGAGGAAGAAGAGTCGGACTTATAGTGCTTCTTTCTAGACTTCTTGTCTTTCTTTCTAGAGGATGCCTCGTCTTCGGAGGAGGCAGGGGATTCATAATCCTTCTTTTGTTTCTTATCTTTCTTGACTCTCAAAGCATGGAGCTCGGTGACTAAGGAATCTATGCGAGCTTGCTTCTCATCTAGTTGCTTGGCGGCTTTCAAGATTTTAGCTTTGGCCTCATTGAGATTATCAGTATTGGTGTCGTTGCTTCCAGTCATGGTGTCGGGTGAGTTTGAAACAATCTAGTTGCGATTCGGACGAACCTAAAGCGTTTAGAAATTGTGTTAAGCCCAGATTAAGGTCCCAACAAGTCGGCTTTATGAGGTATATAGGCTTAGGAGCAGTGTTCTAAAAGACGCTAGGCGGCGGAGCAACGCCTAGCGCCTAGAGCGCCTAGGCGGGGCGGAGGCGGGGCCGAGAAATTAGCGCATTTTTAATATTTTTTTTATAAATATATATGTAGTTATTCAAACCATAGTAATTTTAATGTGCGGAAATCTTAGTAATATTAATATATTTTTGTTATAAAATCAAGATAATCGACTACTTTAACTAACTTTTTTTTTGGAACAATTTTTTACTAACTTTTTAAAATGTGTAAAGCTAGGTTTTTTTTTTGCTAACCCGCCTAAGCCCGCCTAATCCCGCCTAGGCCCGCCTAAATCCACCTAGACCGCCTACTCCGCCTAGCCGCCAAGACCGCCTAGGCCCGCCTAAACCCGCCTAGCCCGCCTAATCCGCCTAGATCCGCCTAGCCTGCCTAGCTCCTAATTTTGCCGATTTGACAAAAGTCGCGGCGGACCACCCCCGACTAGCGCCTAGGCGCCCGTCTTTTAGAACACTGCTTAGAAGTGAGTGTGGGTTGACCAAATGAGCACAATACAGAAACTGACACGGACAGAAGGAGATGTCTCGTACGAGACAAGGATGTCTCGTACGAGACATCCATCACAAAACACAGAATTCAGTTTTTAAATCCTAATTTTGGTCGGACAAAACTTAATCCGTTTTGGGGGGTTTCTATCTAATATCCTGGAATAGTGGATTCTGTCACCCTAGAATATGAGCCCCTTGTTTTTCACCTGTATTGCACTCTCCCAAACGGACAATTTGGGCAAAGGTCTCATATTCTCATTGGAATCCACCATTCAATTTAGCCAAACCTAAGTGATTCCGTAATTGTTTTGCACTTTGTTAAACAACGCCGTTTATGCAATCAAACCTTATGAATTCTTGTAAGGGACAACCGAAAGGGAATTTGTCAGACGCAGGATCTTGACGGTGAGAGAGACTAGACTCGAATCCTCATAGAAAAATTCTCATCTCACCATCGCAACCCTTTGTTCAAAAATTTTCTGAAGGTACATTCGTCAAGAATTCATGAAGGGAGGATTATAGATTGTATGAATAGCGTTATCTTGGGCAAAGATTAAGACAACCCTTAGAATCAAACCGACTGGTCACAAGGGGTGTCCTATTGACTATTATGTCTACATGAGGTTGATGCAGGGCTTACTGCTAAGGCTCCCCATGAACACAGTCGAGGAGCGTGTCACGGAGTGGGTCACCATTTTTGGAGAGACCGGCAAGGAAATGCTGACCGACATCCGTCCTCCAATTGGGACCCGGGTTTATAGGGTATGTAGTGCAATTATTCTACATGCGTGCACGTGTGTGAGAGTCAAGTTCTAGGTGTCAAAGGAAAAATAGAGATTTTTTTTGAAGTTTTTTTTTAAAGCAAGTAAAAGATTGACCGGACCAAAGTGGTTGCCTACGTTTCTCTCAATCTTCAGAAAAAAAAAAAGAGAGACTCAAGTCAACGTAGTTCGAGTTTGAAAAGATTTTTGAGAAGAGGAAGAGCACATAAACACGTAGGAGCATATAGAAGAGAGGGATAGAAGTACTCACACTGCTTGCGTTACCCCTTAATGGGTGCAAAATAAACTAGGGAATGAGTACAGTAGTCACCCCTAATTTATTCATTTTTTTATACTCCGCTGCAAAAGATGTTAGCGCAAAAACAATACATGTATATGACAAAAATCATTTTTTTCACATATGGGGACGGAGTAAAATAAGCAAAGAAAAGTACCTTTTTTTTAAAGTCCAGGGACTGATCTGCAGTTTCAGAAGTGCATGGATGGATCCGCAGTTTTCTAGAAATTTAGGGACTGTTCTGCAGTTTGAAGTGCAGGGACAGTTCTGTAAATAATTCTTGGTGGAGAAGAGATGCCTCGTATGAGAGATCTGATGTCTCGTACTAGATATCTCTCCCGGAACCCAAATTCAAGACAGAACAGATTAAAAAAAAAAAAAAGAGCAGTCCGAAAATTCACAGAAAAATTCAGAAAAAATATATTTTTAGCAGAAAATTACAGAGATTAAAACCACTTAATTTGTACGCAAGTCTAACCCACTTAAATAGTCCCCAGCGGAGTCGCCACTGTTTGCACCCGAGAAAGATTTGATGAATCCTCGCTTTACCTTTTTTGATTTGAGAGTCGCCACCATGTTATTGAACAGAACACGAACCATGAGATTCTTGAGTTCGGGGGCTAAGTTATGGATTGGGAAGGTCAAGGAGCACCCAATCCACCCAATCTAGGATTGGTCTTGCTTAGGTGTTTTTAATCAAATAAAGAACTAAAACAAATAAAGCCAATAATTAATTTTTTAATTATTGGAATGTCAGATCATGTGCTTCGAGACCATCTCCATGGATAGGAGAGGCTCTAGGTTGATCCTTTTGATGGGATTACACTACTCTAAAACAAAGAAGGAGATGAGAAGTAGAGATTAAAAGCGTAGGAGTTTCCTTAAAGCGTTCTTGATATTCCAATTGATGGCCTTGACTAAGGCCTTGAAGATCCAAGAGTTTTGTGATGAACTTGGCTTGAAAAGATGACTTTTTGATGGTGTTTAGGTGTGACGGAAGAATAAAAACGAGATTCTTGAGAGAGGGATTGACTAGAGAGTTGTTAACCTCTATTAGGATGATAAGGAACCATTAGGAGAGTCTAGGGTTGAAAAGACTCTTTATTTATAGATTTAGATTGCTTAGGGACCAAGTCTGGAGGTGGAGAGGTTTAATTAGGTAAGGAAATCAGTAGGAAATCGTCTAGGAAGTCTCCTATTAGATATTCCCCGGATTAGGAGAGTGTTGGCCAAGAAATAGATCGGGACGGAGAAGAAAAGTGGATTAGGCCCGCAGACAGAGGAGATGTCTCGTACGAGACATTGATGTCTCGTACGAGACATCCAGTGTTTTAATAATGTTTTTTCCTTGTCTATAGTTTCTTTGTTCAGTTTAGCCCCTGATTAACGGAGTCAGTTAGAAACTTAATGAAATATGACGAAACTAACGAGTTTTGATCCAAACACAAAGGCGAGACACAAGAGTAGTGTAATCATAAATTTGAGTTCAAAATGGGGTGTCTACACCACCATTTCTTCATTTCATACCCACATTCACAAATTTTAATTCAATAAATCATTCAAATAGAGAGGCATCACATGTAGAAATTGCAGGGTCGATTGCAATTTATATGGATGATGGTGGTGTGCAGCATGGAGCAACAAGTGATGGTGCCTAAAATTGCATGGGAAATCTAGGGCCTGAGTTCTTTACTGATTTGGGGTAAGAGAAACAACAATAAAATTGAAGCTGATTATTGAAAATCAGGTCGGAGAGAGAAGGATATGGTGGAAGAGGGAGATGGTGGTGGCAATAGAGGGTAGTTGCGGGCGGTGGTGGAGGAGGGTGTGGCATTGGAGAATTTTTTGACATTTTTTTTGTTTTTCATTTGACTATTGTTTAAAGTTGAAGATGTAGGATGTTATATATCTCAACCCTCAAAAATTTTCTCTACGCCCTTATAAAAATGAGAAATTATAAAACTAATGATGAAATTGCCGTAAAAGAGAAATTATTGAAGTTCAGGCAGAGAAATGCATCTGTTAAGGTACTTGTTAAGTATTTCATCCACTTCGTTAATTTTGGACAAATTTATTTAAGGACGTCCAAATTGCCTCATATTGCCAAAAACATACAACTTGAAGATTGAATTGCAACAAATGAAACATTAAAACTTGCATTGCAACTACTATGAAACTTTGAGGCACTAATGTGATATTTGCCCAACAAATTAACATGCTGCCTTAGGCTTAGGCTAATAAGCAAACAAAATGGGTCCATTAACCGAATAGGCGAACTAGCCCTTCGTATGCCAATAATTAAAATATTATGGGCCGTTGCCTTATTTTAACAGGGGTTAGGTTATTTGCAAGGCATGGTTGTGCAAGGCATAAGTAATATTACTATAATACCCTCATATATATACCTCCAAAATACCCAAATCCATTCATTTTAAAAAAATCATCCCTCTCTCACTCCCTCCATCAAGCGACTGACTACCACCACTACAACAAACCACCACAACACACCACCACAAACAATGAAAAAGAAGCTCCCCACCGTCGATGGCAAGTTCGGTCCCGGCGCCGCCTCCTCTACCGCCGCTACACAGGTAACCCCCAATTTATAACCCTAACTTTCAATTTCAATTCCTAACTTGACTTTTATGCTAAAATCGATCCTATAATGCTTAATTGTAGCTTAAATTTGATCCTACATTGTTGTAATTGTGTTTGATTGCTTTAGTTGGGGTTTATTGTTCGAATTGTGTACGAATTCGCCTTTAAAAATCTGAAACTGTCGTCGGCGTTGATTTCGTGTGGTTTTACACGAGTTGTTCTTGTGGGTTTCGTATGCCTTCACACGAGATGGTTCCATGTAACTCGTATGAACTTTACACGAGATGGTTCACAACATTTCGTGTATATGCATACGAAATGGTTCTCAACATTTCGTGTGTAAGCACATGAAATGTAAACTGTTACTGAAAAAAAAACCAAAATTGTAGATTGATGATTTATTGTTGTAGATTGTTTGTAGCACTGTTTGTTTGTTGAATTGTCCAAATTTACTGTTGTTAAATATATCAACTAGAATTGTCACTTATTTATTGTCTCTTATTTAAATTTTTTGTAGGGACGTGAACGTTCGAATGCGTCTAATAGAAAGAGGAAGGCCGATGAGGCAGTTTTGTGCACCAAAAAGAAGCATGACAAGAATGTCTTGCTTCATCAGACTGAGGATGTACAGCCTGAGGATGTAGGACATGAGGAGCGTACAGATGATGATACGACCTCTTATGTTCCCAAGGCAGATGCGGAGTCGTCATCTTCTGATTCTGATGAGACGGCATCTGATGACGGTGAGCCCGAGGCAGATGCGGAGGCACGAGCTTCTGGTGACGGTGAGGAGGAGGAGGATGATGCAGCTTTAAGGCCTCGCAGGAGGCAGGGTCCGCAGGTGGCTAGAGGGGAGCCATGGGCCGCAGGGGGGAAGAAGCCTGTTACACCATGGCAGATTGAGAGCGACCCAGGTGGCGGCCCAGAGGAGTGTGAGCTGTTATACGGATTCGTTCATCACCGAGCCCGAGAGATTTGGGGCAACCCTACTTGTCATTCAGTGGTGAAGTTCCATACCAGACAGCAGCATCTGGATAGGTAAGCTATTTGTTTATAAATAGTTTTATTATTTGTTTTTAGTGTGTTACTCCCTCCGTTTCAAAAAAACAGTCCCATTTTGACTTTTTCTGGTAAACAAAAATAAACTTTGACGAAACATTGGTGTTAATCTAATCATTATTGTGAAATTCTAAAAATTGTAATTGATAAATCTTTAAGTAATTTATCAATAACAATTTCTATAATTTCATTGTGATCATTAAATTGACACCAATGTTTGGTCAAAGTTCATTTTTGTTCACCACAAAAAATCAAAATGAGACTGTTTTTCTGGAACGGAGGGAGTATTAATTATAATGTTTTGTTTGGAATCAACAGGTTCTTGCGTGCTAATCCGGCGGAGGATGATAGAGCTTGGTTGACTGCAGTTGATGCATCGGGTATCCAGCACCTGCATGATACCACCATTCGCCGGACTAGCTCGGCGCTGCTAACGGCATTTGTGGAACGGTGGTCTCCTGAGACTAACACGTTCCACATGCCGTGGGGGGAGATGACGATCACGATGCATGATGTCACTCATATTCTAGGTATATTGTTGTTATATACTTTTATCAATTTCATAAATTTTATCAATTTTATTAATTTTTTTCATTTTCAATTTATAGGTATCAGATGTCTAGGTATTCCTGTTAGGAAGGCGGATCCATAGCCTGACCTAGACGAGATCCAGAGACACCTCATCGGCTGTTTGAGGGGCATGTCCTACACATTACATGACCTACGGCTTGCCTTTCAGGCCCGTTCAGCCATGACAGATGACCAGCGTGCTTCTACTTATATCCTGTTCCTCTTGGGTTGCACGTTGTTCGTGGACAAGAGTCAGGATAAGATGCCTGCAACCAAATAACATTCTCACGATGTTAAAGACGAAGGATAAGAAGAACGTGAGTACTCAGACACACGTCCACAACGCCCTCATAAAATTTAGAGCACACGAACGACAAGGGAGATCCCCGCTACAACAATTTATAAAATTACTCGACGATCATCGATATATCGTATTCATGAGGAAAGCCAATTAGAGTGACATCATCGGCGACATATTCTTCTCCCACCCACTAGCATCGAATATGCTAAACTGTTTTCCATATGTAGTACAAGGTAATTTTTTTGATTTTTTTGAATATGTTTTTGACTCTGTTTTTACAGTATGTTCTGACTGGATTTCGTGTAGAAATACACAAGTTGTATGGTACCAAGTCGTATGAATTTACACAAGTTGTATGGTAACAACTCGTGTGAACTTACACGAGTGGTATGGTACCAACTAGTATGAACTTACACGAAATGGCTACTGACTACTGCATTTTTTTTGAATTGTAATTTTATTCATTTCTAACTTTATTTCTCTTTAAATGATACAAGGTGACTGCACTTACAACACCAACTGCTATGGACTGGCATTCCTTCAGATTTTAGGATTTACTTCCACAGGGAAGAATTTCACAATTGCGTATGCGTTCCTCCAAAATGAGAAGATTGATAATTACACATGGGCACTCAGGAATTTGCGCAGTCTTTTTCAACCTCCCCATATACCAATAGTTTTCTTCACTGATCTTGACTTGGCTTTCATTAATGCTGTCCAAACAGTATTTCCCGAGACCGCACACCATTTGTGTCGAAAGCATATCGAAGTCAATGTTAGAAAGAGAGCGTTGGCTTTCACTAGTAGCCCGGAATTCGCAAAATCATTCATGAGGAAATTCAATGAAACAATATCAGCCGCTACTTGCGAAGAATGGAACACCCGTTGGCAATGGTTTTGTGAACGTTTCAGCACTTATCCTGATTTATTGAGCTACATCCGCGATACATGGATTACTCCATACTCTCCAAATATTCTGTCCATGCACATGGATAAGTTACTACACTTCGGAACCCACACCACGAACAGGTCTGAGAGTGAGCATAGCAGGTTGAAGAAGGCCTTGGGAAGTACTTCTTCTACTTTTGACACAATCTTCAAAAAGGCTCATGAGAACATAGAAATCCAAATAACAAAAACAAAGCTAGTATGGAGAAATCAAATAGCAGAATTCCAAATGATATGAAGACCTGTAATCTGTATTGCGACATATTGGGGCGAGTGTCAAAGGTAGCCTTGGACATCATCAAAAAGAGCGGACTCGTAGTGGGGATAATGTCATGGATCCCTCAGACTGTGGGTGTTACTTCAGGCGAACACATGGACTTCCATGTAGTCACGAGATTGCATGCATACAAAACTCTGGGGGACGGATTGAGCTGTTCTCGATTCATGCTTTTTGAAAGAAGTTGGACATTGAACAAGACTACTGTCCAACTGAGCCTTCAATAAATAAAATATATTTTAAGCTATGTGGAATGAACTACAGAACGCACCTGAACCAATAAAGAGAAAGTTATTCCAAACGATAAATGAAGGGCTACATCCACAAACCAGAGATGCTTCTGAGCCAGATCATATTTCAAAGGCAAATAAATCCCGGACCATCTGTTCCAGAATACTGTCAGATTGGGAGCATACTGACATATATTTTGGAGTCCCCACTACACCACCCTCCACTAGCAGCAGATCTAGATCTTCATTCATTGCATCAACCCAATCGAGTTTGATGTCGTGGGAGTCAAACTCTTTGAAGTCCACGCCCAATCCGAAATCAGCTTCAAACAGTACACCATCTAGCCCTACTACTACTACGTCTCTTCCACCACTAGCTGCTTCAAGTCGTGGGAGAGGACGAGGACGAGGTATGCCTTTCATTGTCCCATTTATTGAAGGCATCACAGATGTGAGAGGTGATGGAAATTGTGGCTATAGAGCCGTAGCAGCGCAAATATATGAAAATGAGGACATGTGGCATCAAGTGCGCTCAGATTGTTGCATTGAGCTGCATCGTCGCCGCGAGCTTTATCAGAGAGTTATATCTTGGAGACCTGTAGACGAGCTCTACGATCGCATTGCTTTGTATACCTCCTCGGCTCTTGAATATTATTATATGAGACTCCCAGAGCTAGGGCATATCATTGCCATGAGGTATAATGTGGTGTTCGTCTCGTACACGCAAACCAGTGGCTTCACATGCCTTCCAGTGACTGTACCACAAGGAGTAGGACACCCACAGACACACTTGTGTTGGGACATGTGAGAAACCATTTTATATTGGTATGATACTTTAATTCGTTATATTTAACTATCTTACTGAAATTCGTTATATATTTAACTATCTTATTTAAATTCATTATATTTAACTATTTTATTACTTTTGCAGCTGCACATGTCAGATAATGATTACCCAATACCATCACCATCGATATATTGGGAGAATGAACGTGAACCAAGCGCAAGTAACCTGGTCATGCCATACCGAGCTCGGATAGACACATTCAATCGACTCTCAAATGCGGCGAACGCAGCAAGAATTGCAAGAAATAGGCCATAGTATGTGTGTATCATGTATTGGTTTTTGAATTATCCAGTTTGTATGAAATTTGTTTGTTTGGATGTTTGGATGTATGAATTATGCAGCAGCCTTATTAAAAACTGTTTATTTCGTGTCAAATTAGGTGAAATGCATCGTGTTATTTCGTGTAAAAGTTGGTGAAATGCATGTGTTATGTTTCGTGTAAACTTGGGTGAAACTCAACGCATTATTTCGTGTAAAAGCAGGCGAAACTAACAACTTGTACCTTTGCCATATTTCGTGTAAAAGTGTGCGAAATAAACCAATAATTTCGTCCACGTTTACACAAAACGCGCGTATTCGGGTAAAGGTATTTTAGACATTCCTGTGCCTTGTACACAACGATGCCTTGGGAATACAAATAGAATTTATACAGGTCGACTTTTCATACTCGGTCCATTTGCAAATTCAGCCCATTTACTCTCAAGTAATTTAGTGTCAACTCCAATTCTTCATCTCCGTTAGGGCTTAACACACACTCTCTCTCTCTCTCTCTCTCTCTCTCGTGTAACTCGAATTGCATTATCTTTCTCACCGGTTCTAGGGTTTAGCCATGAGCAGATCAGGTCAACCTCCGGATCTTAAGAAGTAAGCCGTCTGAAATTTTCGTGATAATTATTAATTATTATTTTGTTCGCTTTATGGTTGAGTTTTAAAGTTTTCGTTTAGTTACGTTAATTTAAATTTATGGAGTATTTCTCATCTGTATTATGTTTTCTTGGATTGCAGATACATGGACAAGCAACTACAGAGTATGTCTCCACTTTCTCTACCTTTTTTTTTTTTTTTTTTTTTTGCTGTTAGAATATAACTGACGAACTTTTATTACGGAGTAGAAGGCATAAAAGTGGAAGGGGGGGGGGGGAGAAGAGATTTTTTAGTTTCTGAATTCTGCAATTAATTTGAATTAGTTTTTGGAGACTTGAATTGAGGTTTTGATTTGGAATTGGAGCTTGATCACATAACATTTGATTTTTATTGTTTTGTTCGAAAGTCATTCTGGGAATTCCTTGCTCTTGAACATAGCTTAACTCGTAGTTCTTCGTGTTCGTATCTGTTATGTATAACGCCTGCATTTGGGTTGGTTTCGAAACATTGGTTATTGTTTGAATTATTTGCTTGCTATAATTTTTGAAGTATTCATGATGTTGCCCACTATTTCTCCCTCCAGCTAGCTTCTTTTCAAAGTTAATTTGGTGTAATCCTAGTTTGATAATGACATTTTCTTTCAATTTAGTTATATAAATCAACACTATACCTGTTGGAAAGTGTCTGAATAACGAATGTTGTCAATCCTTTTGTTGCATTGCAAACAATACTATAGTAGATGTAAACTACACTAAGAGTGCTATAAATATTTACTCCCTCCGTCCCATAGTAAATGTCGCACTTCCCTTTTTGATTCGTCCCAAAAGAAATGTCGCATTTCTAAATATTGAAAGTATGATAGTGAAATTTTACCATTGT
Organism: Campanula takesimana; assembly: GCA_026119855.1. Lineage (NCBI taxonomy): Eukaryota > Viridiplantae > Streptophyta > Magnoliopsida > Asterales > Campanulaceae > Campanula > Campanula takesimana. Next base: position 511,709 of record JAOWBW010000742.1, read on the forward strand.
ACAAGCAATGTGCAAGTAGTAAAGCACATTCCTTAAAAAGGTTGACAAGTCAAATGCGACATGTATTATGGGACGGAGGGAGTAATATATACTCCCTCCATCCTAAATGAGTGTCCATTGAAAGAAATTGTCCTTAAGTGAGTATGTATTTTCTTGTGAATTTATTTAAGCTGCCTTATAACTATCTTGTTATACTTTTGAGTGTAGCAATGCTATTCAATGAGGGTGTTTATGTTTGTGTGCTATCGAAGTGCATGGAAGTCAATTTCCTTAATTTCTGTGAAAAACTGAAAATTTATAGTCAAATCACTTATTTAAACAGAATGCTGATTTGACTTTGTAAACTCTAGAGAGGTTTTTCTTTTGCTTTATTTTTTGGTTGAAGAGCGACTATGTCGTTCTTTCCCCATTACAATTTAAGATCTTATAGGAAGGTGGCTCACTGTTTGTATTTGAGCTGTGCAGTAACTATGGATTTATAATTTGTTTCATTTATGTTTTGGTAAGAAGCAGGATAGTAGGTTGATTATTCATGGATAACGTATATTTCCAGTAACTTGGAAGGGACAAAGGGTTGGTGGTGTTGTATCTATAACCAGCAACATATTTGCAAGTTGGAGCAAATTAAAGAAGTTTAGGACAACTTCCGTGGTAGCTATAGTAGTTGCATTCTATGCTTTCAGGGGTGTGCAGTTTTTCTTGCTTCGCTTTTGGATGAGACTTTGGGATGTCATGGAAATGAGTTGTATGTATGTTCCTACTTGTACACGTTTATAAGCGTCACTGGGGGGCAACTATGAAATTTTTGGAGAACTTTCAAGATGTAGCCTTTGCAAGCACTGCTAATATAATGATGCTAGCACTAACCCCGTGCCATGGCATGGGTTACTACTTACTTCTCAACCAAATTTTATAATTATAATACTCCCCCTGTCCCATAGTTATTGCTACTAAATGAGAGTGTACGGGGATTAAGACATTATGTTGGAAAAGTAAGTATTGTGAGTGGGTAGAAGAGAGAAAATTAGTTAGTGGATAGTTGTTGTGAGTGAATAGGAGAGAGAAAAGTGAACATTTTGGGTAAGTATCAATAAGTATGGGATGCCCAAAATGGAAATAAGTAGCGATAAGTATGGGACGGAGGGAGTATTTATCTAGATTTTCGACTTGTTTGTTTGATTATGATGAAAATGAAAAAAAGTCGAAACACGTTGCAAGTTGGGCCTCTTTCTTTTACTGCAATGTCGTTTAATCAAAAAGCAAGATGCATGCTTTGGATTTCAACCATTGTAAAATTTTGTGTGTGGGAGGGGAGGGTTAACTGCTGTTTTGACGTTTTGTTTAGAGTTGCAACATGATGGATTAAGATGATTGTTAGGGCTCATTGAATTCAAATTTAGAAATGAAGAGATTGGATGACTTTTGGAAGTAGTGAGAAAAAGAATCCGCCTAACTATGGTTGAGAATTAATCCAAGGGTTGGAAGTAAAGAGGAAAGAAACAGCCTAGCGAAGGTTGTAGTGTAGGATCAGAGCGGTTGTGTATTAATCCAGCCACGCTTTATCCTAAGTCAATAGGTGGTTATCTTTGAGCTTTATTTTATAATACAGATAGAAATGGATAGATCAAGTCCGTTGGGGGTTATACTACTAATAATATTGTCCCTGCTGGGTTGGGGGTATACAATATGTATTGTGCGACTGGATAAGATAGTATCATCTATCTGCAAATGGATATTGCAAATAGGCTTTGAGGGAGCATCTATCTTGGTTGCTGTTATGGCCTCTTTAAGATGGCGGCGATGGACATGAATGCGCCAGTTCATCTGTTAGTTAGACGGTTGAGATTTGTCGAACTTGATAAAGTTGCTCTTAAATAAAGTTTATTGACGGTCTTACTAAACACCCTCCCCACCCCTCCCTTCTTCCAGTGGTCTGTTAGTTAACCCCCTAGAAGTGTGGAATTTGCTATCCTATTTTGGCCTAGGAAATTTACCATTGTTGAAACTGGTTTGTATTTGTATCCTATACTCCCTCCGTCCCATAACTATGTGCACAAATTGCCATTTTGGGTGTCCCATTGATAAGTCACACTTTCCTAAAATGACAAAGAATCTTTACTATTCATCTCACTCATTCTATCTCCTAATTTACTTTTACACTCACAACACCAATCAACCTACTATTTCACTACCCCACTTTCTCTCTCATATTTCACTTTTCACACTCACAACAACTACCGATTACTATTCATCCCTTAATTCCCGTGCAAAACCAAATTTGTGCACATAGTTATGGGACGGAGGGAGTATGTTGTTATCATGTTCTTATTTTGTAATGCATATTTGTTATTGCAGTCAAGCTGAATGCTAATAGAACTGTGGTTGGAACACTTCGTGGATTCGACCAGTTCATGAATCTTGTTATTGACAACACAGTGGAAGTCAACGGAGAGGAGAAAAATGAAATAGGCATGGTGGTAAGTAAACTATAACGGAGGCTACATTTTGGAAACATAATCTATCATTTATGAAATTATGCTTGGTTTTAAAGTTGATTTTTCATCGTCTATTTATTATGTAGGTTATAAGAGGAAATAGCGTGGTGACTGTGGAAGCACTTGAGCCTGTTGCAAGAGCGCAGTAAATGCCTATCTGTATTCAATTGGATTGAATGTAGTATGTAATGACTTTCTTCTTTCCCCAAACTTGGTCAGCTAATATGCAAATGAAATTGTTATTTGAATCATGGCGGTACTTTCAGAAAAGAAAAAAAAGAAGAAGCTTGAGTGGTGTTTTAGTGGACAGTTTTGACTTAATTGGGCTTTCTTCTTTCCCCAAACTTGGTCAGCTAATATGCAAATGAAATTGTTATTTGAATCATGGCGGTACTTTCAGAAAAGAAAAAAAAAGAAGAAGCTTGAGTGGTGTTTTAGTGGACAGTTTTGACTTAATTGGGCTCTTGTTATGGATTCTGTTATTCATACGGAATGTCATGACTGGTTTTAGTTTGAAACTGGAGTTACTGGAAACTTAGCTGTATACTACTCCTTCCGTCCCAAAATGATCTTCTCATTTGGCATGTTTCATTATCCCAAAAAATTCTTCACATTTCTACAACCCAGGCTTAGAAGTGTCCAAACAAAACATGACTAGTGAATCAAGTGTTCATATCCTTAAAAAGTTTGAATAGTCAAATGTGAAGATCATTTTGGGACATATCTTTAAAAAGTTTGAATAGTCAAATGTGAAGATCATTTTGGGACGGGGGGAGTATTATTTACCTCCTTGAGCCTGTATCTTGTGTTTATAGTTTTCAGCAGCTTGTCTTCTCAATGTTTGACCTAACAAAGACTTTGAGAGACTATGTTCATTGTTCTAGCTCTTGGCAAAGATAACAAGCACTCCGTTCCAGAGGAAAGGTTCACACTTTTGGTGTTGTTACTTTGAATGAAATTGGAGCTAAAATTTTAGGATAACTTAGTTATCCTGGCGAAAATCTAAAAACATTGTTACCGATGGTATCCTAAAATTTACAGTTTGAATTTCATTCAAAATGACAACAACTCTCGGACGGAGGTAGTGTGATTTTGATCCGGGACTAAATTTACTTGTCTCTTTCATTGAGATTGCTTGCCCTTGGTGTAGGTAGTATTTGGTCGATTGAAATGCTAACAGAGGGATGATATCTACTCTCGTAATCTCATGGTTCGATTTTGTTTTTGGTGGTCAACTCAAATAAAGTTTGACCTACAATGAGTTGCTTGAGAATTAATTGCTGTGAATCTAACTGCTGAAAATCAGTAAAGGATCATTAACATAGTTTGTTGAAGACATGATGATGTCTAAGGTTACATTAGGACACAAAATCACTTGAGTCCCATATCAAATAGTTGTACTAGGCTAGATGTCTCAAATTTGAATTAAAGCTTCATGACATGACATCCGTTTGAGAAAATCTACAGAATTTGTAATAAATCTCGCTCCATCTATCTCTATAAATATATCTTCCACTTCTCTTTTTAGTTTCTTCTATAAGTATATACTGTGGTTTTATTTCAGCACAAAATTTTAGGGGAAACTAGTTTCCCCCTAATGTTAAAAAAAGACCTGTTTTGGAACTGGGTATTTAAGCTGGCTTCTTTAGGAACCGGTTCACAAACAATATCACGCATCTTTTTGTGAGTAGGTTATATTCTCTTTACAATGCAACGTATCATTCAAAAACAACTTTATCTTTTCTTCTTTCTCTCTTCCTCTCTCTCTCTCTCTCTCTCTCTCTCTCTCTCTTTCTCTCTCTCTCTAACCTAACCGGTGAAAACAACCATCTTAATTTCGTCATTCAGTCGTCAATTCCTCTCGATTTTGAAGCGATTTTTGATTATCGTCGTTCGTTCGTTAATTTCGCTCGATTTGAAGCAAACTACCGTTTGATTTAAAGCAGAATGAGGATGAAATCAGTAGCGAAGCCCACAACAAAGAGATCTGTATTGAAGAATAAGAGAGGCGTGATGGAGGTATGTGTTGATTTCAAGTTTTTTCGCTTGATTCTCAGTCTATTTTGTTCGCTTATTGTATTGATTTCAAGCATTTTTTGTTTGTTTTTTGTGATGCTTGATTAGGTATTTTGAGTTTGGTACTTGTTACTCAGCGATTTAAACAAGTAAAGGGAGTCTTTGTTGAATAAAGTTGAAGACTTTCGGGCAATCAAACATGATCACATTGACAAGGTTGTTGGGAGCAAAGACAACGAGGAGAAGAAGAGGAAGAAAGCTGGTAGTTCGAATTCAGTATATGTCAGCAAACTAGGTCTAGAAAGGGTGTTAGTCAGTGAAATTGTAACTTGTTGTTTTGAAATCCAAACTTGTTGTTTTAAGTTATTAACTTGATGTTTTTATGCCTAAACATGTGTATTAAGTTGTATTAAAAGCATGTTTAAACTGCTTGTTTCAAAATAAATTGCATGGTTATTATAATATCAAGTTTATCTGTTAAAACACGAAGTTACACTAATAAAACACCAAGTATAGATCTGATACAGCATAACTTGATTAACCACCAGGCTGCACTAATAAAACACCAAGTTACTGTACTACAATATCAAGTTAGAATAGTAAAACACCAAGTTACTATACTAAAACAAAACCAAGTTATATTAAGTAGACGTTCAAAATGCTTATTTCAATAGAAATTGCATAGTTATTATAATATCAAGTTTGTTTATTAAAACACAAAGTTACACTACTAAAATACCAAGTATAGATTTGATACATCATATTTGATTAACCACCATGCTGCAATAATAAAACACCAAGTTACTGTAACTAAAACATAAAGTTACAATACCAAAACACCAAGTTCCTATACTAAAACAAAAAGATACACCAAATCAATTGTTTCAGTTCGCCAGGTTGTCTCTTGCCTGCCCATGGATTCAGCATTCTGTTTCAATTTGAGTAGTTTGAACATCTCCATTTCAATTTGAGCAGCAAACGACTACATGATTCAAATTAACTGTAGATTTGGTGTTTTTTATTTTAGCCAAATGAAGATTTCCATCTCTTTAAATTCATCTTCATTGTCTTTTTCAATCTCACTATCCTCTGATTCAATGACATTGTTTCCACCATCTCCATCATCTATAAGAAAAAGATCGATTTCAATTAGATCAAGCGGCTCATTTGAATATCAATTTTAATTTCAATTAGATCAAATTGATGAACAAAATATTTAGATTCAAACCTGATCAATCGTTTTTGAAGCTTCCATCTGCAACTGCAATGGCGAGAGAGAGAGAGAGAGAGAGAGACAGACAGACACAGAGAGAGATGGCGGCAGGAAGAAATTGGGCTGAGAAGATGATGCGTGTGTGCTACTGTGTGTTTGGTAGGTTTTATACTCTAGTTTTAATAAGTTGAACCCCATACTATTAAACCGGTTCATTAACAACCGGTTTCTCCTACTTTCCCTCAAAACAGGTCTTTTTTTTAACATTAGGGGGAAACTAGTTTCCCCAAATCCAACTCTTATTTCAAATGTGATACAGTATTAATAAAGTATAAGCAACTAAATTTGCCTGGTCAAATTGAATTTTCGGGAGGGACGTAAGTAAACTTTGATCAAAACTTAATAGTGAAATTCTAAAGATTGTTATTGATAAATCTTTTAATATTTATCAATAACAATCTTTAGAATTTCATTCATGTTTGTAGTTGGGGCCGCTCCTGGTGCCTTAAAAGTAACCATTTGGTATATGAATATGAATATACATCCTCCAATTTGTTAAAGTTGCTTAGTGAAAGTTGGCGGTGCCCTTCTTAGGTGTAGTATCAAGTGAAAATCATGGTCATTATTTACATTATTTATAATGGAAAAGTGGGAGAATTGGAATTTTTTCTCAAATAATTCATTTTTAAAATAAGAATTCCCAAAATACCAACCCTCCCAAACTATTTATCAAAATGTCCCTTTTTTTGAAACTCGCTACCACTTTTAGCGATTTTAATTTTTTTTTCGGTGAAACTCGCTACTAGTGATAGCGAGTTCAATTTTTTTTCCATTTTTTTTGCCATTTTTTTTTTTACAGAAATCGCCGAAAATTATTTTAATTTTAATTGAACTCGCTACTAGTAATAGCGACTTTGACCAAGGTTGACTGAACCCAATAGCGAGTGGCAAAATTGTAAATGTGTTAAGTTTGGAACTCACTTTTCTCAATAGCGAGTTCAAGCGAAATTAAACCCCCCCGCGCTTCGACATATTCATTTGAAAGAGGGAAAAGAGAGAGGGTCGGACAGATAGAAAGAGAAGAAAGGAGAGGAAACTCCATTGTTGTTCAAATCAACTCGCTACTGTCAAACTAATAAGTAAGTATTCCAATTTTTTGTTACAATTTTTACATTTGTGGTGCAAAATTTAGAGAAATTAAAGTGTATATCAAAAATTGATATATTAGGGTTTCTTTAACAAAAATTGGATTTGATGGATTTGCATTGTTGCACAACATTTGTGGTGTGAATTTTGACAAATTCAAGTGTATATAAAAGAAGTGTATATCAATTTTTTTTGGATTTGTATTGTTATACTCTCTCCGTCCCAAAATGTGTACATATTTATTAGAAATAATAGAGAGAATCAGATGGACAATGTTGTTAACAAATGTATTTGTTGTTATAGTTTCTTTATTGTATTATTTTGAAATAAATTTGGGTGTACATATAACTCTTGTTGTTTTGTTCAAACAGATGGCTATCGTTGATCCTGGGCCTATTGTGGATACCGTCTTGACTGCACATTACAATCACCGAGCTCGATACATTTGGGCAGGACAGCCGGTGCAGAGTTTGACATTTAGACACGGTCCGGCTCTGCCACCGAGGTTGGCTCCTGTTATATTGGAGAGATTAACATCGACTGGGTTCGTGGGGATCCACCATATAGGGAGGTTGCAGTATGATTATGGTTTGCTTGAGGCACTGGTCGAGCGATGCCGTCCCGAAACTCATACGTTTCATTTTCCAGTCGGTGAGATGACTATCACCTTAGAGGATATTGGCATGCTTTCCGGGATGCTGATAGATGGGGAGCCTGTCACTGACGCTGACTATCTGCCGCTTCCAGATTGGAAGGCATGATGTCAGGAGCTTTTAGGTGCTGTCCCACCCGATGGAGAGATTGAGGGGAGTAGTCTAAAGCTTAAGTGGATTCTGACCCACTTTCATGAGTTTGAGACACTCGCGGATGAGTCCCCACAGGACATTGTTGATAGGTACACACGTGCCTACATTTTTTTATGCCTTGGGTCTGTTGTGATGCCGGATCGTACAAACAGTAGGGTAAAGCTGTACTGTCTACCACTGCTTAGAGATGTAGATAAGATATCGATGTATAGTTGGGGCAGTGCCGCGTTGGCATTCTTATATCGAGAGCTCTGTGGTGCGACTTCCCCCACTACGAGCCAGTGCGGTGGATTTCTTTCTGTTTTGCAGGTATGGTTATCTCATTTTAATGTGCATTATGATGTTAGTTTTGATTTAGTACATAAACTGTTTTGGATAGTATTTATTGCTTAATTTATGCATATAGATTTGGGCATGGGATAGGTTGCTTTGTACGCAGGCGCAATCTTTTAGGCCAAATGAGGATCGTCATACCGGGTTGCCATTGGGGTGCAGGTATACTTATATAATGATTAATTTGGTCGTTAAAATGCATATTTCCAACAAGTTGCTTATACTTGATGTTTTTAATAAATTTCAGGTGGGTCGGGCCGAAATCCCATAAGTTTGTCACTCCACATAACCTCATTAGCTATAGAGATCAGCTGGCTATGCTCACAGACCGCACAGTCATTATGCGTCCATACAAGAATAGAGCTCAGGACGCTCCATCTTATTGTCGTCAGGGTCAGGACGTCTGGAGGTCGAGGGTGCCTCTGATATGTTTCGAGAGGGTAGAGTGACACTTCTCAGACCTTGTGTTGAGACAGTTTTGTATGCAGCAGACCGTTCTCGACCCTTGTGACACTAACGTGGAGTTGCACAAGCTTGATCGCCGAGGCAATTTACTTGTCGTTTGGAGTCAACGCCACCAGAGGTCTATAGGATTATGGCGTGCCCGGCGGGATTATGTGGTAGAGGGGGTTCATGATGTTGAGCATATGGATTACACCCATCCATATTACATTTGGTTCAGGAAGATAACGTGCCTATTTGTCCAGAACCCATGCCATATCCAGCCGGTTGGATATCAGTCGTCTGCCCCCTTCTTAGAGGGATTGGTAAGCATTTTCAGTATTTGACTTATCCAGAGCAATGCTTTTTTAAAGATTCTTAATAAATATTATTTGTTTTGCAACTATAGGTGCAATCGTTACAGAATGTGTATGTGAGCAATGAAGAGGGCATTTCACATGATGTTGCTCATATGGTAGAGCCGGACCAGTCTCGAGTTAAGGTGAGGAAGCAGATTAGGGATACTCTCCAGCTTGTTCAGCATCAGCAGAGACTTCAGGCAGCTCTACCTTGTAGGAATGTACCATCAACTGAAATGACAGGCCGGCAATGAGGGAAAGATTCAATACAAGGCCCAAATGCCCAAAAAACACGTTCAAAATAGATATCGACACCAAGAGGAATTGTTTGACTAGGAAGAGCATACTCAACAATTGTTCCTCGGTTGTATTTTTGAATGGCTGCTAGGACGCAGGGTAACCTTTTATAAGATTCCTCTCAATCTCCAAATACTTCTGCTATACCCTTCTGTTTTCCAGATCATGCGATCTTATAGGTAATTGTCTTGTCATACATTTCATTTATATGTGCAATAATAACCCCAATCTTCACATCTGGATCCTTCTTAATAAAACTTACTACTTGCCGACCAATGAACTTCGCATCTAGGTTGGGGTGATCTTGACTTTCTCCAGAATACAAGCAGCAATGAGGACTCTTGTATTGGGTCACTTGCCAATACCCAAGCTTCTTCCGACTCACACGAACATAAAAATTGCATGGAAAATCTTTCAGTAGACATTCTATTACCCAGGAATGAGGTGTGCCCTTTTTTACCTTGAACCACTGGTTGGAATTAATGTGGTACTTTTTCATCTCAAATTGCGCCTCACTCTTGGTAGAAAAGCGTACACCTTTAGCAATTTCATCTTTCTTAGGATCCCAAATTGGAAAACTCATTTGAGTTTGAAAATCAATCAAGCCTTCTTCTTCTCGAGCAAGATCACCAATATCACTGTAAAAAGCATAATCTCCTCTCTCATACATCCGATTTTCCGGCGCTTCATAACGAACCAAATTTGTGTCCACATCATTATCAATCGGGCCATCATCACCCTCCCCCAAATCTATATCAGAATCACTACTACACTCTTCATATCCATCATCAACATCATCTAGTTCTGCATCTACATCTGTTTCGTCCTCTTCTTCATAATCTTCTGAATTCTCATCTTCAACTTGATCATTTGTGCATGCCCCAATATCATAATTCGATGTCTGGGTTGATAGAAGGGTTTGGGTACTTGGACCAATGCCTGCATCTCGATTGGAACTTGGTGAATTCCCATAAAAGATGTCTGCAATACGTGCTTCAACCTCTTCATAACGTCGATTTTCAATCAATTTCGTGACCACATACAACTGCAAGTTACTCAACCCACTAAATTTAACAGAAACATCGAACATTATATCCATATCTGCATCATCTTTAATACGAAATGGAAAATACTCACCAATCTCGCTATCGAATGAATGGGGATATCTACAAATAACTTCCAACTCATATTGTGTCCGATCTACATCCATCAATCTATATAATTCATCAATCAATTGATTGTATCTCCATCTACAATGAGCTGTAATCGCACATTTCGGCCCATTATGAAAATGAAGACCATCAAATGGATGTTCATCATCACCTCCCCAATAGGACATGTAAATGAGTGAAATCCCGTTCATCTATAACCATACATTAAGAAATCAGAGTGTTAAAATCATGAAAACCCTAATTTCAACATCTATACCTATAATACACTAAATAATAATAAAAAAAACAAGTTTACATAACAAATCACAATAGTATATATTGAAATCAATGAAATTTTGTTGTCTTACCTTAAAGTCTTCACCAATAATGGAGTTGAAAGATGTAAAAATTGGTTTTTTTTTTCGAACCTATTTTGTGGTGTTTAGAGTATTCTTTCAATTTGAAGAGAATCTGGCACCTTATCTAAAACTTCGCGCAAACTCGTCAATGGTAATAGCGAGTTTAGTCAAGCTTTGGTCAAACTAACTTTGGTCAAACTCGCTAATGGTAACAGCGAGTTTAGTCAACCTTAGTCAAAGTCGCTATTGCCAGTAGCGAGTTCAATTAAAATTATTTTTGGCAATTTCTGCAAAAAAAATAAAATAAAAAATTGGCAAAATAAAATGGAAAAAAATTGAACTCGCTATCACTAGTAGCGAGTTTCACCGGAAAAAAAATAAATTCGCTAACAGTGGTAGCAAGTTTAAAAAAAAGGGACATTTGGCAAATAGTTTGGGAAGGTTGGTATTTTGGGAATTCTTATTTTAAAAATGAATTATTTGAGAAAAAATTCGAGAGAATTGCATTACATATCTCCTAAAGTTTGGAACCTAACGCCCTCCCCTCCCCTACTATTTTGACCAGAACATAGGGACCTCCCTTCTGTCAAATATCGTTAACTTTTCTCTATCTTATATGAGTCGGTCTTGTGAAAAACGCGTTTTACACTAAGCAATGGAAATATCTTATATGAGTCGGTATTGTGAAAAACGCGTTTTACACTAAGCTACAGAAAAACGTATTTTTTTCCTTATGCCTTCTCTAATATTATCATGTGCGTGCTCTAATATTACAAAGTGCATGTTGTAATATTACACTTATAAATATTAAAGCATATACTTTTATACATTCAAAGAGACACTTTTAAAGGTAGTGTTAAGGTTGCATGTCTTAGTATTACAAAGTGCCTATTGGATTATTGAAAAATGCATCTTAAATTGTCAACAAGTGTTTGGTGGGTTTTTAATTTTTTTAAAACAAGTGTCTGCCTTAGTGTTAAAAAGTGCCTTATGTAATATTGAAAAATACCTCTTACAATGTAAAAAAGTGTCTGGTGAGATTTTGTAAGTGTCAAGCGAGTTTTTCAAAGTTCTAAAACAAGTGTCTGCCCTAGTATTAAAAAGTGCATCCTGTAGTATTGCAAAATACCTCCTACAGTGTAAAAAAGTGCCTGGTGAGTTTTCGTAAGTTCCAGTTATTTGTAAAAATGTCACCGCGTCTTTTTATAACGTTCCGTTTATTTACAAAAATGTCACTCCGCATAAAAAAAAACACGTTTTACACTAAAACGCGTGTAAAACGCGTTTTTCCTAAAATTTTCTGATCTTATATAGGAATTGCAAAAAATCTAATTTTCTCTCAAACCTGCAATGCCCCGCCTTAAATAGGAAGTGTTATATGAAATCCCACAGATTTGGGAAGCTATAAATCCAAATCCGTCTCGAATGATAGTGTTGCATGATAAAATAACAATTTATTACATGTTTCAGATTAAACAGTAAAGTTTGGTTTTCACTTTAAACGGGGCGGAGAGGATGCGAGTGAGGGTTTGGGAGAATATGAGTAGAGTTACCCCCCCCCCCCCCGGTTGCAATCCCATTTGATTGCCCGAGTGTTTTTTTTTTTTGTTTGTTTCAAGGGAAAAGGGATTAATTTAAGTGTCCACCCTGAAGTTTGGACAAGTGTCACTGCCCCCCTTATAGTTTAGATTCGTCTCAGTGACTACCCTTTTGTCAATCAATTGACAATTATACCCTTATTTGATTATATACCTCTCATAACTTTATTTAAATCACTACATATCTCACATTATAAAAAAAATGACGTAACTGTCATACTTAAATTTATTCTCCATTGTCAACAAATATCATTTTTATTAATAAATAATGTCTATGAATTATATATTTTTTATTCATTTTTTAATCAAAATAAATATAAAGAAGCATGCACATATGGATATTTTTAAACTTATAACTATAAAGGCATAAAAATATAAAATATAAATAAAAGTTAAATATTTTAAAGCTTACATATTTAATTATTTTGAGTTGTAGATAACATGTTATGGATTTTAGAACTGGGAGATAGAAAAATATGCAATCTAAATCGTTCGATACTCATTAATGTGGGCATAGTTAAAACTTAGTCATTATTATTATTATAAAAGATATGCATTCTTATATATTTTTATTTTCTATGTTTATTTTTTTGATTTTATCTTATAATAGAAAATAAATTTAATACAACACTTATGTATACAGATATATTTTGTTGGTAGTATGTGAAATTTTGTAACGAATTAAATTTATTTAAATCATTACAAAATCTCAAATAATACCAAAAAAAAAAATATGTAAATAAAAGTGTTATCTTTAAATTTATCCAATTTTTCTAGGGTTTTAAATTATCAATATTAAAATATGCATGCTTCTCTACATTTATTTTGAATCGAAAAGAGATGAATTTAAACAAAAGTATAATTCATTTACAATTATTTATACATAGAAATAGTATTTATTGAAAATGGAGAATAAATTTAAATACAACTTGTGTTCAATTTTTTTTTATTATGTGAGATTTTTTAGTGATTTAAATGTAGTTAATGAGAGATATTTAATCAATTAAGGGTAAAATAGTCAATTGATTGATAAAAGGGTGGTCACTGAGACGAATCTAAATTTCAAGGGGGGCAGTGAGATTTGTCCAAACCTCAGGGGTGGGCACTTAAATTAACCCACGAGAAAAGTAAACATTTAAACTTGGAGGACAAAACATAAATAGCATGCATAGTTGGGAATCCTAAAGCATTATTAACCCTTTTAATGATGACTTAACCATCCCATCCATTGCACGTTTAAGATCCATTCCGATTCTTCATTTTTATAAGCAACTGTAGACACCCCATTTTTAACGCTCATTCATAATCACACTACTTTTGTGTCTCGCCTTTGATTTGGGTCAAAACTCGTTAAGTTGGACATGTTTCGTTAAGTTTCTGACTGACTCCGTTAGTTAGGGGCCGAAATGAACATTAAAACTTAAGAAGAAGGGAATTTTTATGATTCAGACACAAGATGTCTCGTACGAGATATCCCCCTTTTGACAGACGAGTCTCATCAGTTTCCTTGTTGATCTAAATCTCGTTTCTTGCCAAAGACGCCTTAATCCGGGAAAGTTGGAAAGGACGATCAGAGAGTCCAAATAAACCTCCTTGGAAATCAAGTCATTGATTTCCATCCAAATTAAACCCTTTGGCTTAACCCTAAAGTCATAAACCCTTATAAATATGGTTGTTCTTGACTAGAATGACTAATGGTCAACTAATAGAGGTCTCCCAAAACCCTACACACTCAAGAAGGCTCTCATAATCAGCCTCCTTCTTCTACCCACGAAAATTGGAAGATCATAACTCAAGTCAAGCCAATTTTTTTGGATCATCAAGGCCTTTAGTCAAGGCCATCCATAGGATTCTCGAAGAACGCTTAGGTAATCTCTTTGTTTTCTTCTCTTCTCATCTCCTTCTTTGTGTTTTAAAGTAGTGTGATTCCATTAAAGGATCAGCCTAGAGCCTCTCCAATTCATGGAGATGGTCTCGAAGCATATGATCCAACATCCCGAATAAATAAGAAATTATTTATTTGGTTCCTTTTGCGCATATTTTGCATGGTTTTGAGACAACGATGATTTCTTAGCAAGACCAATCCTAGATTGGGTGAATTGGGTGCTCCTTGACCTTCCCAATTCATAACTTAACCCCCGAATCCAGATTTTACGGTCCGTGTTCCATCAAACATGGTGGCGACTCACAACAAACGAGCAACAACAAAGCCCTTACAAACCAAACCGGATGGCGCAGGCACCGGGGGAGGGGCGCGCGCTCACAGCAACCTTCCCGGGAATTGGGGTTACATAAAACACATTTGCATCAACATTTCCACACATCATTACACATAACATAATTCATCTTGACCCAAAGAGGTTATTCAAAATTCACAAAAAAATAACCAAAATAATTTTAATTTCATCACTATCCTTTCCTCTTTCAAATACCTTTCACCATTCCCCATTCCCCATTCTCTATTTATCACCTCCCATCTTTAGTTTTCACAGGGACAATTATGAAATTTCAATGAAATTAACCCCAATTATAAAAGTGAAACAATCTTTATCGAACAAGTGTGAGTCTATTTTTCGGAACAAAGGGAGTACAAAAAAAGGGGAGGCTGCAAAATCATTATCGAAACACTAAATCCTACTCCCACCACAGTCCCAGTCCCGAAATAAACGTCGCATACGTGAGTTTTTGGTAAACTTAATTGAAGTTTGACTAATTTAACGATTATTTAATAATCTATATGTTGCTAAAAAAAATCTATATGAAATTCTAAAAATTGTATTTGATTCTCTATTACATATTACCAACAATTTTCACAATTTCATGAGTTTAATTGAATTTGAGTAATTTTTTTTGTCAAACTTAAATTAAGTTAACTAAAAAATCAAACATGCGATATTTATAGGGTGCATTAGCCCTATAGTTGCGGGTGCAAGTGCAACGGGTGAAATACTAGATCTAGTTTAAAAAAAATAAAAATACCCACATATTTTTTTGAATATATACACTGCATTAGTGTCAAATAAACATCTCTAGTACAGTGAGATAATGATAGGTTTTTGGGCTTGTGACCTAGAGTTGGACTCTCACAAACAACATTGTTTTGGGTCTTGAGTTCAAGTCCCGTTACCGATATTTATATTTCTACGTGTAATTGATGAGATGATGATGATGTTAATCTCCCACCGTCCAAACCTCTACCTTCAATCCAACTCTTCCCACTTAATCCTCAATCTTGAACAAAGCTCTTCATTTCCTTTATATAATTTCATTCCCCAATCAATTTCCACCAAAACCAATCCTTCAAACTCAAGATACCAACTTAGGAGTATATTGTTCAGAATATAAAACCATGATCCAGTTATCCCCACCTCATGATCACCACAATTTTCCTTTCTCTCCAACCTCCATATATACCCGCAGATTATTACAGCAATGATGATGCATGCATTACTCCATCACACCCCATATTCCCTTCTTAACCCTCCCATTTCATATCTTGTACAAGTACGTTCTCAGAATAATAACAATAATAATAATAATAATAATAAAGCTAGAGAATTAGAGGAGAGAAACTGAGAAATACCAGTTATTGAATTGTGGGAAGAGGAGGAGATCTAGAGAGAGGGATTCAGAGGAGGATCAGGTGTCGCTTTTGTCATTTATTTGGTTGGTTCTTGTAGTTGGACTACTTTTGGTTGATCATCATATATATTTAAAATATGGAAATTGGGTTACCTATAAATGTTAGTATGTTTCTCATGTTACGTTTGATCGCTTTAATGGATTTCTTGGTCTTCCTATTGAATTTGAACTTGAAGTTCCCATAAGGCCTCCTAGTGCCAGGTCTCTAATTCAATCTCTCTCTTAATTCTTCCTTCTATGTGAGTGTTTTGAAATGTGTTTGTTCTGATTTTGGGTTCTGAAATAAAGGGTCATTGTTTGTTTCTTGTGTTGTTATAGTACAAGTGTTTTTGGAGTTTCAACAGAGTCAATGCAGCTTTCATTTGATTCCAGGGGGAACAACGTACCTACCATACTTCTAATGATGCAGAGACCTTATATTCTCAGTGTGGCTTGCAGGTACATTCTACGCTCTCACTCTTGTTATGAAATCTTAGGTAGCGTTGAACTATACTACCTCCGCCCCAAAATGAATGTTAAAAAAATCAAATTTACTCTTAATCAGAAGCAAATTTGAAATTTTTTGGACATTCTTTTTAGGACGGCGAGAGTATAACAACAATTGTGATATTGTTTCCAAACCTTTGAACATGGAGCAGGCAGAAGGAATCTTCAGAATTAATGGGGCGAACGGCCAAGAAGAGTACATGAGGGTTCAACTAAACAAGGGAGAGGTACCAGAAAACTTTGATGTTCACTGCTTAGCAGGTCTTATTAAGGTGCCAATTCCTAAGAACACTCATTAAAAAAATGAGTTTTTTTTATTAATTGATGACTTAATTTTGATTGAACCTCTGGCCTTTTGTAATAAAATATATATAATTCCGTTTGAACTAGAGCTTTTTAGCATACTTTCTCTTTCAACAGCATATAACAATGATAATATTTTTTTTAGCGCCTAATATTAACTCCCAGATGGGGTGCTGTTGTTCGCGTGTATATATATAGGTTTGGTTTAGAGAACTGCCGAATGGAGTGATGGATTCTCTGGAACCAGATGAGGTAATGCAGGCAGAGTCAGAAGAGGTGTTTGGTCAGCTTGTGAGGATGCTTCCACCAACACAAGCTTCTTTGATGGACTGGGCTATAAACTTGATGGCTGATGTTGCTCAGCTCCAACATCACAACAAAATGAATGCACGCAGAGGCGGACCTAGAGTATTTTGTGGAGGGATGCACAAATACACTATAAAACTCTACACGAACAAATTAATGCATGACATGAGACTAGAACCCACAACCTCTTCCTCAAATTCCCAACAACTTAACCATTAAACTACACACATTCTTTGGTTAGAGGGGATCACCGGCACACCTTTAGTCATGCTTGGGTCCACGCTTGAATGCACGTAACGTTGCCATGGTCTTCGCACAGAACATGACTCAAGTGAGTGAGCTCCAGATTAATGAGTTTATTAGCAAAACATATACTCCATCCATCCCTAAATGAATGTCCATTTTTGGAGAAGTTACAAAATCATGCCTCATCAAACAACAAGTTCTAACTCACAATTTTACCCATGATGCTGTATGGTGCGATCATTAAGAGTTTTATGTATTTATGTTACTTAAAAGAAACTAAAGTTTAATCTTTTTGCAGATGTCCCTCAACATGAAATTTGAACATTAATTTAGGGAGTATAATATTTGCTCCTCTAAGTTTCTTACGAGTATAATATGTGTTAAATACATGCAGATGAATGATCCTTTGACGGTGTGAATACCCCTTTCCGAAATGCGGGAGACGCACGGGAAGTCTTTCTTTTTATCTTTATTTTATCTTTTCTATGGGATTAGGATATTCAAGTTGGCATTTAACTTTATTAAGAGTCGCCACGTTGGTTTTATTGAGCTAAAACATTAAGAAACAACTAACAGAGAGGGTTCGGGGGTCAAGTTACGACAAGAGAAGAATATCAAGTTATCACTCCTATCGCCCGATAGATCGGAATTTCTATCATGATGAATGTGTTAGTAGTGTGTTAGTGATTGAGACCGTATCCGAAGATTACCTACGTTCTTCTCGTGATGAGAAGCTCAGGTCAGCGTAGTTCGCAAATAATCAGAATAGAGAGAAGAAGCGGGATCATGCATAATGAAGGTGGAGGAGAAAGAATCATACAAGATGATCACATCCTAGAATAATGATTATACCATTGATAAGATCAACGTGTAGTCCTCATATTCATCCTTGGAGAGTTATTTATCATGAGAATATTTACCTAAGGTTTAGGGTTTAGAAGTAGTTCCTAGATCTCGTTGATCATCATCGGCTATGCATTGTAAGTAGGGATTAAAATATTAGATCTAGCATGTTCAGTCTAACATAATAATAAGAACATCAGGAAACATGTATGAAATAACACATAAGCATGAAAATCGCTACCCTAAATATAGAGCGTATTATGAATTCTAGCAAGAACATGAAGAACACGTTATGAATCATATGAATATAGATGTATAAACATAATGACACTAGCATAAATCAGATCTAAACTAAGAAAACATGACAAATTCTCACCAATCTTGACAAGAACGAAGTCGAATCTCTTGCGCGGATTCGCCGGACCTTCGGGATTGCTAGAAAGGCTTAGAGAGGAGTTCTGCCGTTAGTTTTGGCTGTAGAACTCAGGGGAGAGAATTGTGTGTCGAAATAATGAACTAAGGTCACCTATTTATAGGAAATCTTGACCTGGAAGAAGTGGCCGCCCGCCCGATCCAAGAGATTGACACAATTACCGAGGCTCTGATCAATCTTGACTCTAGAGGATGATGAGATAACGTTTATCTTTGCAGCCTCATCCGTTCAGGTCGTCAACATCTTCTTATCTGGGATTTTCGGGAAATCCTGGATAAGTCCCGCGCAGTTCGTAAATACCTGGGAGGTCCCTGTGAGTTCTAGAATGCCTAATAACTCATTTTCAGGTTGGGTACTAACAGTAGCCCCTCGGCGACGTTTCTTACAAGGCATGGAGGGTCGTCGATTAAGAAAAGGAACCGATCTGAAACATGAGTTCCAAATCGAGAGAGGAGTGAGAAAGAAGGTGACCAAGTTGGTCGAGTGGCTGAACCTTTGTCAGGCTACCTACGTATCCAAGTGGAATCAAGCCGATCGTAGTTCGAGACTTGCGGGGAAGGAAAGAAATGAGACATCGTCTTTTGCGAGGGATAGACAAATATCCGTCAAGCAGTAAAGTCACGTGGACCTTACTGGGGAGAAAAGAAAAAGAAACGAAACATCGTTGAGCAATAAAGTCATTGCGGATGGACTTTACAGAAACAAATCATCGTAGAACAAGTAAAGTCATTGCATATGGACTTTACTTGGGGAAAGAGGAGAGGTCATATGCACGGTTTGACAGGAAGTTTATGGAATTGAGAACAAAAATAGGGATGAATTCTAACTTACTATAGAGCGTAGATAATCGCATAGTTTATCGGTAATCCATGATACCTTGAGAAGTGCAGTTCCTCATCATCGCAGAATCAGGTAACAGGTAACGCCGATTGTCTAGAGCTCACACAGTGCTACGCCTATAACCTTCTCAACATGAAGGGCTTATGAATGATTCGACCTTCAATTATAAATTGAATTGGTAATTTTTAAGGTCTTCCGGACCAAATTGATTTTATCAACATGAAGGGCTTATGAATGATTCGACCTTCACTTATAATCTTTTGGGCTTATGGATGATCCGACCTCCAATTATAAATTGATTTGGCGATTTTTAAGGTCTTCCGGACCAAATTGATTTTCTCAACATGAAGGGCTTATGAGATGATTCGACCTTCACTTATAATCTTTTGGGCTTATGGATGATCCAACCTCCAATTATAAATTGATTTGGTAATTTTTAAGGTCTTCCGGACCAAATTGATTAATTTTTGGAAATTTACTAGAGTCTTCCGGACCCAATTGGAAATTTACTAGAGTCTTCCGGACCCAATTGATTAATTTTTGGAAATTTACTAGAGTCTTTCGGACCCAAATGATTAATTTTTGGAAATTTACTAGAGTCTTCCGGACCCAATTGATTTTATCAACTTGAAGGGCTTATGAGATGATTCGACCTTCACTTATAAATTGAATTGGTAATTTTTAAGGTCTTCCGGACCAAATTGATTAATTTTGGAAATTTACTAGAGTCTTCCGGACCCAATTAGAAATTTACTAGAGTCTTCCGGATCCAATTGATTAATTTTGGCTTAACAATAAGCTGAGGGGGGTAATCTGTAAAATTTCTTGCCTGGAGGAATAAATTGTTGGTGTTGGTGCCCTAGGCATGTTTGTTAAACGTTGTATAAGTTATCATTTTATTCATGATGATAAAGAGATGTTAAGATTATTATTGTTGCTCATGTTTGCTTATAATAATCTCCGTCCCTAGAGCTTGTTAAGCATTAGTATAAAGGCTAAATGATCATGGGATGATCATGTTAGATTTATGGGTACTTGTTTGGAACAAGGTACTGGACATGACCCGCGGTATGAGATTTATGTCATGGTCAATGTCATATATAAATCTCATATTAGTTATGTCATTTGAATCCTTAGACATGAAGTTATTATAGTCTTCCACTTGATGAAGATTATGTTTGACATATTCAAACGTTACCCTTAACCAGGTAGCTATAAAGGGTATGATTGGCATAACCGGATTCACGTAGGGAAGAATAATAAGCTAATTGGATTTTTCCCTCTTCGGAGAGATGTCAAGCTTGGGCCCCTCGAAGGAATGATGTTGATGAAATGTTTGGCCAAACTCAAATGGATTGATTGGATCAATGTCATTTGGATTATCAACATATTCGGGATCGAGAAAAGTATTGAACAAAACAAGTTGACCTGTTGACCATGACTTGTGTTCAAAGACATCGTGGACAGAGGGATTATGACATGTTCTAAAAGGAATGCGAACTTGTATCTAGTTACACTATTTGGGTAGGTATGACGGTTTGCTAGAACCTAATCATATCTTATGGGTTCATGTTTGGGCTCATTGCCAACTTAGTGTAATCCTAGAGGGTCACACACGAATAGAACGAATCATGAAGGACTGAATTGGAATTATGGAAAAATGCCTAAAAGTTGAACTGGCACGGCCGTGCGCCTTAAAGGGCACGACCGTGCCATAAATCGAACAAAGGCAAAGTCTTGCAGGGTGACTGGCACGACCTTGCCTAGTTTAAAGCACGACCGTGCCAATATTGGACTACTGGTGGCATCATGCGCACCTATTGGCACGACCGTGCGCCTTAAAGGGCACGACCGTGCCAGTGCAGTCGGGCCAGAAACTCTACAGCTTAATTTTGTGACGGGATTTAGGTTTCATAAGTCCTTAAGGGTTAATGATTAGGACCTATTTAAGGATCCTTTCAGCAGTCATTAAGCACATGATTATGAGTGCTTCCAAAGGTTTTGGGAGGTTATTTTCTTGTTCTAAGATCCCAAAAGTGAAGAACAAGAATATTCATAATTCCATATAGTTCTTACAATTGTGAAAGCGTGTTTCATAATTTGGTCTAGCAACCAAGATCAAGTGTTCTTGATATTCGTTCGTGGTGTGGATACCGCTAGAGGGTGAAACTTATCATCTTCATAGTTCGTGATTCTTGCTTTGTTCGTGATCAAAATTTCAAGCCTCCATCGAATTCAAGGTTGCAAAATCAAAGGCATCAAGGGTTAGTATTCTAGTATTCATTATGTTGTATTTGACTTAATCATATGAATGGATCTATGGGCTTTGGGTTTCATAAATTTTAAATGCTTAATTCCGCTGCGCATGTTACTACGAAACCCAACATAACTGGCCGCGCGGCGAAACCTTCTGATTGCCTGATTTTCGTGTGCGAGGATCACTGATGGGAGCGCGAGATGGAGGGCTGAGATTGTGCCACGCTGGACAGACCCTACAAACAGCCGCCGGCTGTTGCTTTCATTCCACTTTTCTTCCTTCATTTGTCAAGAATAGAGAGAAAAAGGAGATTTTTTTTGAGATATTTTGTGTTATTGCGATGGATTTTCAATATCTTTTCCGTGCTGAGCAACCTTTTGAACAGGGTGGAGGTGCGGGACCACAGTTTGAGCAAGGCGAAGGAGTGAACCCGCCTCAACAAGAGGGGCAATATCAACTACGAGCGAGGATGGCTTCTCGCAACTTCCGTCCCGATGAGTGGCACTTCACAATGGGACAACACTTCGACTTGTACGCGGGCACCGAAAAACATTAGTCTGGCGGGAGACTGATGGAGACGAAGGAGGTACCGATCTCGCTTTATTTCTTTCTTTGGGTATCTTATGTCTTTTATTTCATACTTTTTGTATTGTTTTAGGACTACATTAAATTAAATTAATCGTTCGTGATTATTTAATTTTCTGAGATTTTTGGTTATTTTGGGGACGGAAAATATATGTGCAAGTAGATAAAATAAAGCATGTATGAACAATTTGATTTATAGCACATAATCTATATTGCTAGTTGGGTAACGTACCTTTGCTGTGTTTACCTACAGAGGATGAAATCTCGTGGGTCCACGAGGGCAGTGGCCGAGATATGGGCGAGATTGCCGCCGGCTGGGACGGTGAAGGAGAGGATCCGGGCTCTGGGCTTCGGTCCGTTTTTTGATGCTGTACGGGCTGTAGAGGGGACCCAGAAGGTGATGGGTCTGGTTGAGGCGACGAGGGAGTATTGTTGGGATACCACCCACACGTTCCATTTTAGTTAGGGAGAGGTGACTGTTACTCCGACCGACTTTACTGCTATCACGGGGCTCATGTTTACGGACGTAGAGCTTCCTTTTGATAAGTCGTTGTCTGCGGACCCACACCGTCAAGTGGAGCTGATTTGGATGCAGCTTGGCAGGGGTGTGAAGGGGAATGGCTTCGAGGCAGGTCGTCTGAGGACCTTGGTGGATGAGTCTATCCAGGGCTTTGTTGAGGGCATTCATGATACTGACTGCCTGGTGCGGGCCATCTTGTGGTACTGTTTGTCGCAGATCCTATTCCCGAGTGCGGGGACTTTTTGTCGGTTTTCTCTATTGGGTGCTCTGGCTGATTTGGAGCAGGCGAGTCAGGTCTCGTGGGGCGGAGCCAGGCTGGTAGAGATGTATAGAGCCCTTGGTGTCTGCTCGAGGTCTAGTACCTCATCTTTTAACTATTTTCAGTTTGCCTTTGAGGTATGTCTCTGACTCACTCCTTTTCATTCCGTGTCTGTCTTTTGTTTAGCACTGTATAGACTGAAACGTTGCTTTTCCAAAAGTGTGGGTCTACGAGCTATTCCATGTTGCTCCTTTTGCTGTGCAGGGGGTGAAGGAAGTTCCGGTTATGAGGTCCTGGGCAAAGAGCAACCGGTCGTAGGGCCGCGGCAAGGCCAGGAAGACTCCCGATCTGGGGATTTTCACTGCGAGGTTGAGTGGTCCTTTGCATGAGGACTTCCAGTTCTTCCCTTGGTCGGATCAGGTGCTGGCAGGGGTCGGTCAGGCTCAGGATTTTACTGCTTCCCGTTGCTTCTTGACGGGGTTGACTGGGGATGCCATGTATCTTGGCAAGAGAGTCTGCAGGCAGCATAGCAGACATCCAATGTTATGGGCCCCGAGTAAGCCTCTGAGGGACATGCTGCATCCGGCTAGGTTGCGGAGGAGTGGTGACTACCGGGTGAAGACTCCGACCCATTTGTACCAGAGTGGGGCTGATTATGAGTGATTCGTGGTGAACGTGTTGGTGAGCCCACAGGTTTTGGCGAGGAGGCAGGCGGGTGCCTATCCGGCTAGCTCGAGTAGAGGGGATAGATATGGTATGGATATGCCGCGGTTTCCGGACAGTATTCGGATGCAGTGGGGTGGTGCCGAGGTAGATTTTGATCTGACTCTGACTGAGGCTGATGAGGTCACTGGGGCTCAGCTTCCTCCGCTTGGAGCTACGGTATGATGCCTTTTGGTTTCTGTCTTGCACACACACCCTTTAGACTTGTATCTGAACTGTTCTTATCTGTCTCAGGTGACTCGGGAGGCTTATATCCGCTCTGTTCGTCGGGACAATATTTTTGAGAGGCTATTCCGGAGCTTGGCCGCTGCTTGCACCTGCCGTCGGGATGATGTGGTGCTGCCTCAGCGTAGAGAGAGATCCCCCACGGAGGCTGAGAGTTCGAGGTCTGTCCGGAGTAGGAGCTCGGGAGCTGGTGGGTCCCGTCGTAGGGAGCAGGGTGGAGAGGATGATGATGTGGACATCGAGGATTCTGACTCGGACTAGATGTAGTCCTTTTATTTCTGAATTTTGTTAGAGAGAGAGAAAGAGAGAGAGGAGGAACAGACAAACATGTTATGTACAATATTTTATTTGCCTTTTTGTATGTAATTAATTAGTATTTTATTTACATGTTTTTACATTTAGTACAATGCACGAGCCCTGGGGGTAAGATAGGGATTACACACTGTCGGGTAGTTCCACCTTCTTTATCGGACTTCTTTTGTGCCTTGTGACCTTCGAAATGTCTGAAATGGGTCCATTCCGGCGTTTGTTGGGGACGGACTTGTAATCTGTCTGAACTGGCTTATGTGGCCGCGTGGCCAACCATGGGGAAGGACTGGCCGCGCGGCTAATCCCTGGTCTGACACGATTATCGTCAAATTTTTCCTTGTATGATCAGGACTTGAACTCCCTACCCTATTTAATCAACAGTCTCGCAGAGAGACGAGGCCGACAACAGCTTTTCTTCCATTTTCTCTAGATTTGGATCCTTCCACGCTTTTCTGATGGACAGACACCCTAGGATTTCTGAGGAGAGACAAAACTATTTCATCAAGAGTTTGAAGCTCTGGGTTGGGAAGCTTTCGTGGATAACTCGTGCAAAATTTGATAGGAGATTTGGAATTAAGTGCCTTTGGTCCTTGTATAGGGTTAAGTCTGACGAGAATCTGATTCGTTCTGCTGCTAAATTCTGGGACAACGAGAATCATGTCTTCAACTTTTCTTACAATGAAATCACCCCTTCGTATGAAGATTTTGTGGCTCTTTGTGGTGCGACAGTGACGGATAGGTTAGCCATGCCGCAGTCTCAAGTGCCTTCAGAACTTTAAATTTCCCAACTGCTGAGGATTTCTGTCGAAGATGCTAGGGGCTTGCTGTTGGATGGTGATGTTAACCTCTGTGGGCTTCCCATCAGGTTTATTAATAGCACGGTAGAGTCTGACACGGCTCTGGATTGTCTGGCACTCTGTCTATTTGCTTCGGTATTATTTTCGCCTTACGTAGGAGTAGCTACTATGGGTAGTCTCGACATGGTGGATCAGGCTCGAGCCAATCGCAGTATTGTCCCTTGCTTGCTTGGGGTTGCATGGTATCGGGGAGTTGGCTTCGGAAGTTCAAAAGATGACCATAGGAAGTACTCGACTGTTATCCTTGTGGCTGCAGGAGAGACTTCGAGTCTTGGAAGAACCTGTAGGGTCCGTATCACCTTGGGTTTGTCAGAGCAGGCGCATAAAGCAGTGATTTGTAGGGATAGCTCATTCTCTATGGGTGACATATATGGCACAGATGAGTATTGCTCAAATTAAGTGGATGGTACCTTACTGGGGGGTGATCAGAGCACGGTGGTCTCAGAGTGGTCTCTGCATGATTCGGGTCCCTGCCTTTGGTGAAACCACTTATTACTATGCAGTGCGGGTGTGCCGTCAGTACGGGATGCCTCAGATTATACCTTCATCATGGGATGAGACTTGTATTTGAGTTAATTTTAAAATGTTCTCTATGAGTGCCGGAGTTGCAGTGCTCTTGGAGCGATGCTGGTCTTATGCTCTCATGCCTAGCACTCTTTGTATACAGCGACCACGTGACATACTTCTATCTCGAGAATACTCGGACTGGTACCAGACGACTCTGGGGAATATGGGACAGATTCTGA
Organism: Campanula takesimana; assembly: GCA_026119855.1. Taxonomy (NCBI): domain Eukaryota; kingdom Viridiplantae; phylum Streptophyta; class Magnoliopsida; order Asterales; family Campanulaceae; genus Campanula; species Campanula takesimana. The sequence continues at coordinate 537,503 of JAOWBW010000742.1, forward strand.
GATGACAGAGACGTAGGGTAGTGGTTCCTTCTATCTCGAGCATACGCTTGAGGGAGGCCGAGAATGTGCAAAGGGAGGTGGAAACCGAGTTGGCTCAGCTAGCACCTACTTAGAGGAAAAGAGAGAGAGAGAAGGCCCAAGTGGGGTGACTTAGCTTAGGAAGGCTTTATTTGAAGATCCTACTAGACAGGCTAGACGCGGACGAAGAGACAAGAAACTGAAGACGGATGAGGAAGAGAAAGAGGAGGGATGACTCCGAGTATCCAACTACAGTCGTTGCAGACACATAGTTTAGATTTTAGTTTATTTTAGTTTATTTAAATTTCAAAGCAGGTTATTTATTCGTAGGTTCTTTCGAGCTTAGACTTATCAAATAAATGTTAACGTGTAGTGACTTGTGGAAATAGATATTTTGCTTTAGTTATAAACAGATTGCTTGCTTTTCTTGAAATTTTACTCAAACCAGATTTGGATTTTTATTTATTTTTGAGACCGCACCATTGAAGGCTACCTACGTTCCCCTTTTACAAGTAGGGCTAAGGGGCTCAGGTCACCGTAGTTCATTTCTGATTGTAGAAAAGGAAGATAGAAGAGGGGGAAGTAGAGATGATGTAATAATATATATATATATATATATATATATATATATATATATATATTTTTTTTTTTTTACGAGGGGGATGGTGTAGATACCACGGGAGGGCATGGCTTGGCTAGAGCGCGTGTGTTGTTCCTAGGATGTCTATTCGTGTTTTAATTGTAGAGTCGCCACCTATGTTTTAGAGGAACATAAGAAAAACCTAATATTTAGCCTAAATTTGGTACGAAAACAGAGATTCTTGTTATGAGGTTCGGGTGTTAGGTTACGAGATGGGAAGTACTTAAACACCCATCTCGCCCAACTAATGTTGGTCTTGCTTATTCAAAATCTACATAATCAAAATGTTCTTCCTATTCTTCGATGATGATAAAAGGGGTTTAAAAGGGGTTTTTAGAATGTAGGGAGATAACTCCTTGACTAACTTCAATGAAGTGAAGTAGTCTTTGGCGTCATGTCCCAAAAATGATTTGGGATGATTGCACGTTTGATTAAAGTAAAAGAGAGAAGAGATGAAGTAGAGAAGAAGGAGGAAGATGAACTTTTACCTATGCTTCAAAGATCTTCAAATACTTCTTAGAGAACTTCTTGGAAAATGCCTTGAAAGTATTTTGTGTAGAGTTTTCTTAATGCTCAAAAGTCCTCCCCTTCAATGGTGAATTAGAGGGGTTTATATAGGTGTAAAAGGGATGTTTTTGGTGCCAAAACGAGGTCACAAAGAAATCCTTCCCAGGCAAAATCATGTAAAATGAGCAAGGGAGGGATTTTTGGACAGAATCTGTAACTGACACCCAGAGGCGCACGCTTCCCACCTTGGGGGCGGTAGGCGCGCGCTTCTAGCTCCTATGGTTGGAGGCGCGCAACTCCGAGAAGGCATTTTTGACTGAATGGACTAGAAAGTTATCCCTGTATTCAGTTTAGTCCCTGGACTTAACGAAGTCAGCTAGGAACTTAACAGAAGTAACAGAAACTGACAAAAAACACTTAAAAGAGGGAGAAACACAAAATCAACCGTGCAATCGGGGTGAGCGGTCCAAGGCGGGGTGTCTACAGAGCCCCTCGGCGGCGTAGATTGGGAAGCAAAACGCACCGACGAAAGAAAAGACATCCGCCGAGGACGTCACCAAGAAAAAGCAAAGACTCGATGAAAGCAGGAATTTGAAATTGCGAGAGATAGGGGTGCGCTCCCTGTGTGAGCGGCCTTTGTTGGTAGAAGAGGTGGCATGATGTGTTTGTGAATCCGCCGGTTGAATCTGTTGGATGAATCCGTTAGTGGATCCTTTGAATGAGTCCCTTAGTAAACCCTCTATTGACGAATCCGTTGGTAAATCCGTTTGATGAATCCGTTAGTGAATCTCTTGGATGAGTCCGTTGGTGAACCCTTGTTGACAAATCCGTTAGTAAATCCATTGAATGAATCCGTTAGTGAACTCTTTTGGATGAGTCCTTTGGTGAACCCTTGTTGACGAATCCGTTAGTAAATCCGTTGAATGAATCCGTTAGAGAACTCTTTTGGATGAGTCCGTTGGTGAACCCTTGTTGAAGAATCCATTAGTAAATCCGTTGATGAATCCGTTAGTGAATCCCTTGGATGAGTCCATTGGTGAACCCTTGTTGATGAATCCGTTTGTGAATCCGTTTGATGAATCCGTTAGTGAATCCCTTGTATGAGTCCGTTGGAGAACCCTTGTAGGCGAATCCGTTTGTGAATCTGTTGCTTTGCTTCAAGAAGTGGTGAATTTAGTGGCTCACCGCAGACCGAATTATTGTTGGTGGCTGTATTTGATGTTGACTTTTCCCGGGGTACGGGCATAGTTGACCGCGGGCCGAAAAGAATGTTTTCCCTTTAGCGAGGAAAATGTCGAGATTGACCACGATTTAAAAAAAAAAGAAAGACACAACCTACTTTTAGTGGAAGTCTCTATCTAATTTTAATTTAGACGTGCCTTAGGGGTGGACCAAATTAATGTGTGTCCAACTGTGTCACCAAGGGTGGAGAATGTTGATTCCTGCTGATTTCGGGAGCACTTGGACTTTGTTCCTGCATGATTTCTTCTTCTGACAATGGACAGTTGAGGTGTTTCTGGAACGAGAGGCGGGCGCCTCTGCTAGTGGCCATGGGATGCGCGCACCGATCATGTGGGTGACGGGAGCGCGCACTTCTGGGGAGCGAATTTTGGGGCTTGACATTTGCTAGCCAAAGATCCCCAACAGCTATAATATCAGCCTCTGTCGAGGCTATTCTCCCAACAACTATTTTCTGCCATTCTTGAACATTCTTTTTTTGCTCAATTTTGCTTGTAATCAACCTTCTCCATGGCTTCCAATTCTTTTGTCCTTGATGCCAAGGTTGTTGGTGAGTATGAGAAGGATTTGTCGACCTTCGTGTACTCTTTCAAGACCCATACCAAGAAAGCTTTCATCAAAGATTTTGGTTTCCGAATTCTTTTTACACTTCGGACTTTGAAGCCGGATTGGGATTTGTTGAAGGCCGCTGAAGCCTTTTGGGATTGCGATAACCACACTTTCAACTTTTTGGCGAATGAAATGGTGCCGACTGTTGATGACTTCGGTGCCATTCTCGGTATGCCACTGGAGGGTAAAATTGCCGTGCCGACTGTTGAAATTCGGTGAGTCGGTCCACTGGAGGGTAAAAGATATAAAATTCATCGTGGAGTGATCGATTCTTGGTCTGAGTTGAACCTTCCCATCGGAGATGTGAGGAAGATGTAGAATGGCACCGTAGTAGATATAACTGAGTTGCCAATGTTCTTCAGCTTGCTTCAGAGGACCCGACAGTTCAGTCCCTCAAGAGGAATGCCATGGCAGTTTGCCTTTTCAGCGAGGTTTTGTTCGTTGCACCTTTCGGGACAGCGGATGCACAGTTGGCTGAGATAATCTTGCAGGCAAAAGAGCAACAGTTTAGCGTAATTCCTCTTATAGTGGGAGAAACTCTGCATGGCCTTGATGAGTTGCATCAGACAGGTGAGATGCGTTGGGGAAGCCCCTTGCTATTGACCATATGGCTTCGAGAGCATTTCAGGATTTATTCTCCGGATGGCGATCTGTCTCCTTTTGCGGTTCATAGGAGAAAATTGCTGGTCCGAGACTTAACCGAGGGTAGTTGGAAAAAATCTTTGCTTCTCGGGCATCGGCCGACATTGAGTGGTGCCCTCCCTCTTGGGGTCTTCATCCTTTTGTGGAATGGACCTCGGGTTTTGAGCATGTGGTCTTACCGGCTTGAGAGACTCTTCATTTTACTATTCAGAGCGGGTTTTGAGGCAGTTCGGTCGCCAACAGATTATCCCTTTCCCTAGGAGTGGGGTATTTCGTCCAGTCTCGTATATGGGTCCGGACTTTTCAGCGGAGCTTCAGTCAGCTTGGGGAGATGACCGCCATCGGTGGGTTTCTGCCTCTATTTACCGGGGTAGTATCTTTCTTCCCGAGAGTTATTTGGACTATCTGTTTGGCACTCTTTACTGCGGCATTACTTGGATTGACGTGCTTCGTGCTGAGTTGTTAGGAAAAGACTTTGAGCCTAGTAGTGCTTTGCGGTATAAGGAAGCTGCTGCTGATTTGCACAATATTTTGGCTGACCCTTTCGGTACCCCTTTGGATAGATTCTATGCTCGGAGGCGTTGCTGCGCAGAAGGTTTCGGTCCTCCTTGGTGTTGCTAGGCCTCCCAAGAAGAATAGGATTGAGAGCCGTTCGGGTGGCCCTTCAAAGGCTAAGAAAAAATTAGATTTTTTGTGTTTTCAATAGATCTACATTAGTGATAGTTGAATCTGTACATGTTACATTTGATGAACATTCTCTCCTTGAGCCACATTTGGCTCCTAATGTTGCTGATGATTCTGTTAAGTCTATTGAGACAGGTGCGTACATTCCAACTGCGCATACACAAGATCAGAATTTATCAACTCAAGGAAATCCATCTACATCAATTGCGCAAAGCTTTATCAATAGCGCACCAAGTGAAGCTTCAGTTGCACCAAACAATGCGCCTGAAGATTCTACTAATGCGCATCATCCTAATTCTGCGCATGGTGTCACTCACTCTTTCAATTCTGAACCAGTTCACCCCTAACTTCAATGACTTTGATGCTGGTGAATATGTGCCAATTGAAGACCTTCAAGTTACCACGACTCAACCTAACTTACCTCCTGAAATTCGTGAAGTTAGAGATCACCCAATCACAAACATCATTGGTGATCTTCATGTTGGAGTTCGTACAAGGAGAGCTACAAACTTCGATGCTTACACTGCATTTATCTCTCAAATTGAACCAAAGAAGGCTGATGAAGCGCTCCAAGATCCTAATTGGGTTGTTGCAATGCAAGAAGAACTCAATTAGTTTGAACGATGTAAAGTCTGGACTCTTGTTCCAAGACCAAATGATCAAGGAGTGATTGGTACAAAGTGGGTGTTCAGAAACAAGATGGACGAGAATAGAACCATCACAAGAAACAAAGCAAGATTGGTTGCGCAAGGCTATAGGCAAGAAGAAGGAATCGACTACGATGAAACTTTTGCGCCCGTTGCAAGACTTAAAGCTATAAGGATATTCCTAGCTTACGCTGCTCACAAGAACTTCAAGTTATATCGAATGGATGTGAAGAGCGCGTTTCTAAATGGTGAACTCCAAGAACAAGTCTATGTAGCTCAACCACCTGGGTTTGAAGATTCTCAATTTCCAAATCATGCCTACAAACTCCAGAAAGCTTTGTATGGGCTAAAGCAAGCACCAAGAGCATGGTATGATACACTATCCAAGTTTCTCATTGAGAAAGGCTTCACTCGCGGTAAAATCGATACTACTCTTTTCATTGCCAAACATAATGATCATTACTTGTTTAAATTTATGTCGATGATATTATTTTTTGGTTCTACTAATGAATTGTTGTGCAAGCGATTTGAGAAACTAATGAAAAGCAAGTTTGAGATGAGCATGATGGGAGAACTCACATTCTTCCTTGGGCTTCAAATCAAACAAATGGATGAAGGAATATTTATCAACCAAGCAAAGTACACAAGGGATCTAATCAAGAAATTTGGACTAGATAATGCTAAACCATATGATACTCCAATGGCTACCGGCAACAAACTCGACAAAGACTTGAAAGGTAAGAAAGTTGATCAAACTTTATATCGAGGTATGATTGGCTCTCTCCTTTATCTTACTGCAAGTAGGCCAGATATTATGTTTAGTGTTTGTGTCTGTGCGCGTTATCAATCTGACCCTAGAGAAGCGCACTTAATTGCTGAAAAACGTATTATAAGATATCTCTCCGGCACTGTTAACCTTGGATTTTGGTACACCAAAGATTCAAATTTTAAACTTGTAGGTTATTCAGATGCAGACTATGCAGCGTGCACCATTGACAGGAAATGCACAAGCGACACTTGTCATTTCCTCGAATATCGACTTGTGTCATGGGCTAGTAAGAAACAAGCTGCAGTTTCTGTCTCAATTACTGAAGCAAAATATATTGCTGCTGGAAGCTGTTGCTGTCAGATTCTATGGATGAATCAGCAATTGGTGGACCATGACATCAAAGAAGAAAATTGTCCCATCTACTGCGACAATACCTCAACCATTGCATTTCTGAAAATCCTGGCATGCACTCCAAGACCAAGCACATTGACATCAAGTATCACTTCCTCAAAGACCATGTGGAGAAAAGAAATATTCATTTGGAACACGTGGGAACCGACTATCAAATCGCCGATATCCTTACAAAAGCACTAGATGCTAAAAGGTTCATATTTTTGAGAGGTGAAATGGGTATGCTTGAACTCAGTTAAATTTTGTCCATAAAATTTGTCAATACAAATGCTTTTGAGTTCTTGAAATTATTTAAGTTAGATCTTCCTCATGCGCTGCGCATTTCATACGCACATGATGATGCGCATAAGGCAATATATTTCTGAGATTTCTAAGAATCTCTGCGCATTATAGAGCTGCGCATATACTTCATGCGCATGCTACATGGACCTCAGGTAAGTTTTCTTTTCAATAGTTACACCTAAGTCCTTGACTTGTTGAGTCAGTACATAATTTACAAGGGTAGTTGCGTAATTATGTATTTTTCCTCGTCATTTCTTTTTGATTTTTCTTGGGAAATTACTATTTTACCCCTCTGCGCATGTCCCACCTCATTTAATGCAAAAGCATTGAGTGATGCGCCTTTAATGCTCTTTGTTTGCTATTTATGACGGAATAGGAAAAGATTATTTTTGACCATTAATGCCTGACACACGAGTGCGGCTAGGGCTTTTCACGCGCGCTCATTAGTCCACGTCATCGGCGCCTGCGCCTCACTCGTGCGTGCGCCTCCCTCGCCTGACACACCAACTCTTGTGTCAGCGCACTGTGACGTCACCATACCCTTTTCAGCTATATCCCTCTGATCCGCCGTCTTCCTCCTCACTTCTCTCCTTAAAATTTCTTTTTCACTCAACCGCCTCTACTTTTCTCTCTACTCTCTGACTTCTTTTTCTCTCTGCACTTATCACCTTCCTTCTCCATTTTTGGGTATAATCTTCTTTAAATATCTCTTATGGCTCCCAAGACATCTACATCTTCCAAGAAACCGGAGGATCCTCAAATGGTAAGATTTCTAAACTCAATTTTTAAGTTTCTGCAATTGTTGTTCTAAGGTTTGAATTTTTCCCCTTTCTGATTTCTATATGATTTGTTGATTATTTTTCGAATTATTTGATGCTGTGTGTTCGATTTGCTCATAGATTTTCATATATGTATTTTTTTTTACGATCAATGATCATTTGGTTGAATTTCTGTTGGATTTTCGAGTTTTTGTCTTTTCAAATTCTCTTCTGTTTTTCTCAGATCTTGGATGTATATTCTTGTTATTGTTGTTATGGTTTACTTGTTTGTGTGTGATTTTTCATTACGAACATTTTGATATGCTTTTTGTGAATTTTGGAGCACTTTGACATTTTTATGTTCTTCGTGTTCTTCGTGTATTCAACACATGTTCTTAGTGAATAGTGTTATGATGTTTAACATGATTTTTGTTTATGTTTCTGTTTTTCGTGCCAATTTTAGGCGTGTTGTTTCAAATTTATGTTCTTGGACATTCTTACCCTTTATATTTATTATTTGTTCTAAGTATGGAGTCTAGTTCATGCGCTGCGCATATCGCTCATGCGCATGTCCAGACCTAATTCCTAATTTTGTTTTTGCGCAGAACCTAAACTACTTTATTCCTGGTTGGGAACTCGATGTGGAGGACTTGTGCCAAGATGCACTTGGGCGCTATATGATGGAGATTATGGACTCATCTGGTATTCTGCCTCTTTTTACTAAGGGCCAGACTTTCATCCTGCCCTCCTACATCGACGAATTCTTCAGCAACGCAGAAGAAGTTGATCGCGTGTATGACGACATTACTGTCCCCTGCCTCAAAAGTTCTATCCGTGGGGTTTCTGTAACTATCAACTACGCGCATATCAGACAGGCTATGGGACTCCCTGCGTGCAATAAGAAGAAGCTATCACAGGATGTGCAAGATAAGGTTGTGTAGAAGCTTATCAAAATCCCTTCGTTGGTTGGTCAATACAATAACCACGATAGGAAGGAATTTGGAGAACTCATGTACCATCTCTGCACATTGATTGGAGACACCATTAACTGCAAGAATGGAAACAAATCCACTTTCATCAGCAAACAAAGGATGTTGTTGGTCCCAAAGGGCAACAAGGGTATGAAAAATAGCTAGAGGGGGGGGGTGAATAGCTGTTATAAAATTCTTTTCGTACCCTTGATAAACTCAATTGCGAATGCGCAGTTTATCAAATAAGCGTTATGATATGCGCCTATGTGAGTGAGTGAAATGCACAGCGGAATTTGGTAATGTAAATAGGCGCAAAGTATGATAAAGGGGGCGCACACACACTCTAAATATTTTGGCTCAAAGTGGGTGAAATAAGAAACTAAGGCAAATGATATAACAAACACAACACAGTTCAATCAATCAATCTACAATGAATAAACAATCAAATAGTTAGATATGATATGACTTGAAAGGAAATAGCAAGATAGTAAGTACGCGCTATTTGGAGAGGTTCGATCGGGAAAATGATCTACGTCCTCTACCAAGATGATTAGTCTTGGATTTCTAATGGAGATCTTATATTATGAGAGAGTGTTACAAATTACAATCGTTTGAGCTTATACACTAACTCAAGATCTAATATTCTATGAAAGAACAAATCCTAGACAATAACCGGTGTATCTCTAAAAGAAAGATCTAAGTGATCAAACTTAAGGAGGTGCGTGTGTGATTTTAGATTCAAGGCTCTTTAGATCTTTGAGATTGAGAGCACAAGAAAACTAAAGTGTTTTTGCTTGAGGATCTGGGCTAAGGATGAAGTTATGAAGATGTTCTTGAGAATTCTGGAAATAACAAAGGCAATCTTCAAATCTTCAACAAATGCTTGAGAGGGAAATTCTTGAAATTCTTAGCAACTTCAAATGGTTGAAGTTATGGGGTATTAATAGTAGAGCCCTAAAAACTAGCCGTTGGAAATCCTTGGTGAGTCAGAGAAAGGACGGATGTACTGTCGCTCATTGAGTAGAGCACGTGTCCTTTTATAGCCGTTAGACACATAACACAAATATGACCGTTATGGACATGTGTCCTTAGATGCGGGTGCATACGTGTTATTTAACCACCGTTGGATCATTGGCGTAGTTTGAATCTCTTCAAGTCTTCAAATCTTTCATTAAATCACTGAGTGAATAAATCACTATAAGGCGCGTGAGCTAAGAGAGGCGCGTTACACTTTGCGGGCGCATAAGAGGCGCAGGCGCACTTGTGAGGCGCGTAGCGCGGCGCGGCGCGTGAGAGAGGTGCTTGGGCGCATGGCGCATGACTTGGCTCAAACTCGTGATTTTCTTGAATCTTGATCTTCTTGCCCTATTCCTAAGCATATTTTATTACAATGGACAACCTAAAAATGAAGTATAAATACTTCTTACATGTGGGTCTAAAGTCCATGAAATAAAACTTAGGTGATGGATCAATCAAATCTAAACAATCCTAATACATTGAAACTGAGATATAAGTGGGCATACCCAACAATCTCCCCCTATTTGATTGATGCCATTACCTAATATATCAGGGACAAACATTATACTTGATAATAACATGTCCAAATAAAAGAAATTGGTAAATCATGTCTCAAGTTAATGCACACACTAGTCCAAGATATAGATTTCTAATCTATTCCAATAAAGATAAAACATTACAAATGGAAAGATAGAAATGACAGTTTATAACACATTCAAAATGATATATGAGTTTTAGTTATGAAATGTGTTTAAACAAAGTTTAAACTCAATGCATGAAATATGAAGCAGTTCAAATATGATGCATATGATTTTAAACAATATTCAATGTTCTACAAACAAGAGGTTTGAGTGAACAAGTTTTGAAACAAAAGTGATGTTTTGTTCTCATTAATACTCAAGGTGTAAGAGTTACAGAGTACAAGTATTTAACAAAAGAAAAACAAAAGGTGCTAAAACATGTAAGCACTAAATCACTAATAAAAGGTTCTAATCACAAAAGGAGTTCTAACAACTTTACAAACAAAACAAAAACTAAGGATTGGGAGGAGGCGCGTTGTCATCCTTCAATCCTTCTTCTATTTCAGAAACAGAGCGCTGGATTTGTTTGGAAAGTTGGTGACATCGGTTTACAACACTGTGAGTGTCTGTGACACCATCTCTGATATAGCGCAAATGATCAACATTGATGGTTTGATACTCATCAATGGTGCGTTGAGAGATAGCTTGCTGTTGAGAGAGATTTTCAGCAACAATTTGAAGGTTAGCTTCAACAGCAGCTTGCGCGGTGACAATATCAGCAGCAGTTCTTTCTGCGCGCCTGTCTGCGCTAGAGTGCGCGGCATTAAAGTGAGTGACAACTAATTCCTTCAAAACATCAATCTTTGAGAGCAGTGAATTTATGTCAATATGCGCGCCAGGAGCAGAGCTGGAAGAGGGCGCAGGAGTTTCAGGAGCTGAAGGCGCATGGGATTCAGGAGCTTTAGGTTCTGCGCCAGGATCAGCACCATAAACTGTTAAGCCCAGGATTTCTAGTTCATCCTTAACTTCTTTGAGTTTATCAACAACACTCAACAATTTTTGGCTATCTCCAGCCACCATCTCAAACAACTTCCTTATATCCCCTGCTATATTTAACTCTACCTCCCTTATGGCGTTAATGAAATCTTGGCCATCAGTGAGTTTGATGCCACCATCTATGCGCTCATGAAGGGAAGGAAGAGTGCCTTTGAAAAGTTCATTCATTTGATCTATAGCGTCATTCCATTGTTGAGGAGTAAGGAAATGTTTGTCCTTGATATTCGCATCTATGCGCGCCATCTCCCCCTTAATGGCAGCAATCTCATCAGCTTGCTGAGTAAGCATAGAAGTATGAAGCTCTAACTGTGAATTCATCTGAGCTTGGCCTTTCTGAAGTTGCTGTAGCAGTGAAATAATTACACTCATGTCAGGAGTAGGAGGAGGAGGCGCAGGAGAAGTATGGGGCGCATGAGGTAAAGGTAGATATTCTGCGCTGGAAGAGGGTTCTTCAGGATTTGATTGGGGCGCAATAGAAGGTGATTTGCACCTTGAAGGATCTGGCTCCCCCTGAGCTGTATCTTCACTAAGTTCACCAAATAAATCAGCTGATATTTGGTCTCTAAGACTTTGACGTTCTGAAGATAGAGTAGCAGGAGTGGTGGTAGGCGCTTGAACAGTAGGAGGCGCATTAGTGGCAGGTGCGCGTACATCAGCGCTAGACCCTGCTCCTTTGCGCCTTTCAGACTTGGATAAATCAGCAGCCTGTTTCAACTTGTATTCTTCATCCCTTTTCTTCTGCGCTTCCAGTCTACTGGCTTCTTTAGCGCGCTTCAGTTCTTTCTCATCTTCTGTTTTAGTTCTTGGGCGCTTAGGAGGTCTGCTTGTTCCTTCAGCAACCCTTTTGCTTTTGCCCTTTTCTGCGCCTGGAACAACTGTTGTTTCTGCGCGAGGTGCTGCTTCAATATCTGCGCCTTCTTCTGCGCCATCTGCATCTTCATCAGATTCAGTGGCTTCATCAACCAACTGATCTCCTTTAACTCGTGGCGTGCACTTAGCTATGCGCTTCCTGCGCCTCTTCATAACCAAACTGTCTTTCCTAAAGATTGGAACATCAGTGGTTTGGTAAGCTGGGTTTTGAGTGAGGAAATTAGCAAGAGCAGGATAAGTGAGAAATATCTTCGTGAGTATACGTCAGTGAGTCTTGAAATTCTCCTTCTCATCAGCCTTGTTCTTGTTGTATTTATCAATCTGTTCAAACAAGGTTTTGAATAAGATCTAAGGCCAGTTAAGGATTGTGTTTCCCATAATAGCTGCAGTATATTCCCACTGCTCCATTGTGAATCGGTTCACATTTCCTGTCTTTAAAATAATGGAAGTCCCCACCAAATGCGCGATATGCGCCAATAAATCACCACCATCCCTTATTTCAACAGATTTGATGTTGTTCTGAAGAGTAGGAATGTTGAGATGGGTACTCGCCATACGATTCTGCGCAGCAGCAGGATAGGTATTGATTTTACCAGCTACACTCAGAGGGCCAGTTGTGTTGAAGTTGATGATATTCTTGAGAGTGCCAGTGGAGATAGTTATAGCAACGTTCTGAACGGTATCGCATATCCTGTAGCGCACGTATCCATCAGCAGGAGTCTCCACGAGAGCAGTTGTTGAGAAGAATTCATCCACGAGGAGCGGTGAGTAGAAAGGTTGCTCCAAAGTAAATAAAGGCAGAAGACCAGCTTGTCTGATAAAGTCCATAATATCAACGCCAATTTGGACTGCAGATAGCTCAGTGAGATCAAATGTCTCACCAGGTCTGAAATTTGCTGGATCCTGAAAATAAACATTTGAGTGAATTTAGGAGTGAATGAGGCGCATAGAATCATAAAATGAGCTAAGTATAGAGTAGGCGCATGACAATATATAGGCGCATAAAAATAGCATGCGCATACTATTATTAGGCGCATATATGTTGTAGGCGCATACAAATATGAGGCGCATATCATGGTTCTATGAAACATACTAAGTAAAAATTAAACATAAAAATTTGACCAAGTAAAATTTAGGCGCATAAAATGTTTAGGCGCATAATGGCTTTAGGCACATAAGTTGATTAAGGCGCATAACATTTGTATTTGCATAGGGCGCATACAATTATTAGGCGCATGAATCAAGGAAGGCGCATAAGGTCATAGGGCGCATAACCAACTAGGCGCATAAATCAACACTTAGGCGCATATCTATGTGAAATTCATACTAAGTATAAAAACACACACAAATACACAAACACAATATCAAACATGCATATGCAAGTAATAAGGATCAAAACATGAAAATTTTGAAAAACAAGTTTTAAAAATTTTGAAACCCAAGTCATGCAAAAATAACGAAGAACACGAAGAACATGCTTGAGTGCTTGAAGAACATCAAGAACACCAAGAACACATAATTCGTGAAACTTCATCAAATCAAGCATACAATATATCAAAACGACCGCACGAAGACGAGGATAACAAATATGTAAATCAAAACAAGTAAAAATTAACAACAAGTCCAGAAAAAGAATTCAATGATCCGAAAATTTGAAAAGTTAAAAATAAAAAATCTTCAGATTTGCAAAATATAGTGAATTGATCGTTGAAAAGTTTAGTTTAAAGGATTCCAAATCACAAAACGAACACAACCTATCAAACGATTTTGAAAACGGATCACCGAAACGAGATTTATCAAGAAAAAGGGTTTTTCGGTTTTTAAAAAATACGAACCCAGAAATCAATATGACGAAAAAAAAAAATTCAGAAAATAAGGAGTTTAAGGGTTGAGAATTCATACCCTTTTATCTTGGGTTGATTTAGAAGCCTTCTTAGGACCCATAAATGTTATATATAGAGAGAAAATGGAGAAGAAATTTGAGAGAAACTATAGAGAAAGAGAGATGATGAGTAGAGAGAGAGAAACGGTTTAGAGTAGGAGATGTGAGAGGAGGGAGAAAGAATTTATATATAGGTTTGGTTTAAAAATTGCACAAATATGGAAATAATAGTAAAATTTAAAAAGATGAGAAGTTGAAGGGATGGGCATTAATGAGGAAAAAAAAATTTCGGCTCATCATGGCAAAGAAGGACGGCGCATTTATGAGGGATTTTAAGGATTTGATGGGTAATAAATGCTGAATGACCCAAAGTACTTTGATGTGACATTTTGGGTAAAGAGAAATTGTCCCACTTCCCTCATAAGTGTATGAACAATTATGACTAAATTTTTGCACAAACCCCCAAAACATCTGTTTTGGTGTAAGTTTGGGGTGCAAGAAATATATCCTCAGAAAATAAAATTTTTTGAAAAATGTAAAACGAGGGAAAAATTAATTGCACAAGTACCCTTGAACAATTATGGGAATGTCAAAAGACAAAAATTCCTATAATAAATGATCAGAATAACTTACCTGCTACTTGTGAAAATTGAATGCGATCAATCATTGAAATAATAAATTTTGGAGCATTGATTGAGCCGCAACATTTATTAGGCGCATGGGAGGCGCATAGCTTTTCTAGGCGCGCGTAAGGATTTGGGAAATCAAGAGTGCTAGGCGCGCAAAGAATGGGGCGCGCAGGGATTTAAGTTGGCACGCAGAGAGTTTCCTTGAAACTATGAAAATGATCTAACATATAAACCTAGTATACTCATAACTCACTAAAACAAAATCATTAGTATTGACAAAACTGTATTGAATTTTAGTTGAGTTCAAGCATACCCATTTCACCTCTCAAAAAGATGAACTGTTTCGCGTCAAGTGCTTTCGTTAGAATGTCGGCGATTTAATAGTCGGTTCCCACGTGTTCCAAATGAATATTGCCTTTCTCCACGTGGTCTTTGAGGAAGTGATATTTGATGTCGATGTGTTTGGTCTTTGAGTGCATGACAGGATTTTCAGAAACGGCAATTGTTGAAGTGTTGTCGCAGTAGATGGGACAATTTTCTTCGATGATATCATAGTCCACCAATTGCTGCTTCATCCATAGTATTTGACAGCAACAAATTCCCGCAGCGATATATTCAGCTTCGGTTGTTGAGACAGATACTGAAGCTTGTTTCTTACTCGCCCATGACACAAGTCGATATCCGAGGAAATGACAAGTGCCACTTGTGCTTTTCCTATCAATCGTGCACGCTGCGTAGTCCGCATCTGAATAACCTACAAGTTTAAAGTTCGAATCTTTGGTGTACCAAAGTCCAAGGTTAACAGTACCGGAAAGATATCTTATAATATGTTTCACAGCAATTAAGTGCGCTTCTCTAAGGTCAGATTGATAACGAGGGCAAACACAAACACTAAACATAATATCGGGCCTACTAGCAGTAAGATAAAGGAGCGAGCCAATCATACCTCAATAGAGCATTTGATCAACACGTTTACCTTTTAAATCTTTGTCGAGTTTGTTGCCGGTGGCCATTGGAGTATCATATGCTTTGGCGTTCTCAAGTCCAAACTTCTTGAATAAATCCTTTGTGTATTTGGCTTGATTGATAAATATGCCTTCATTCATTTGCTTGATTTGAAGCCCGAGGAAGAAAGTGAGTTCTCCCATCATGCTTATTTCAAACTTGCTCTTCATTAGTTTCTCAAAGCGCTTGCACAACAATTCATTAGTAGAACTAAATATAATATCAACATAAATTTGAACAAGTAATTTATGACCATTATGTTTGGCAATGAAAAGAGTTGTATCGATTTTACCGCGAGTGAAGCCTTTTTCGATGAGAAACTTGGATAGTGTATCGTACCATGCTCTTGGTGCTTGCTTGAGTCCATACAAAGCTTTCTGGAGTTTGTACACATGATTTGGAAATTGTGAATCTTCAAACCCAAGTGGTTGAGCAATGTAGACTTGTTCTTGGAGTTCACCATTTAGAAACGCGCTCTTCACATCCATTTGATAAAGCTTGAAGTCCTTGTGAGCGGCGTAAGCTAGAAATAATCTGATAGCTTCAAGTCTTGCTACGGGCGCAAACGTTTCATCGTAATCAATTCCTTCTTCTTGCCTATAGCCTTGTGCAAGCAATCTTGCTTTGTTTCTTGTGATGGTTCCATTCTCATCCATCTTGTTTCTGAACACCCATTTCGTACCAATCACTCCTTGATCATTTGGTCTTGGAACAAGAGTCCAAACCTTACATCGTTCAAATTGATTGAGTTCTTCTTGCATAGAAACAACCCAATTAGGATCTTGGAGTGCTTCATCAGCCTTCTTCGGTTCAATTTGAGAGATAAAAACAGTGTAAGCATCAAAGTTTGTAGCTCTCCTTGTACGAACACCAACGTTTAGATCACCAATGATATTATTGATTGGGTGACCTCTAACTTCACGAATTTCAGGAGGTAAGTTAGGTTGAGTCGTAGTAACTTGAAGGTCTTCAATTGGTACATCTTCACCAGATTCTAAATCATCAAAATTTGGGGGTTGAATTGGTATAGAGTTGAAAACTTGGGTTTACACCAGATGCATCAGTAGATATAGGCGTATGAGAGGAATCAAGAGGCACAACATGTGAGTGAGGCGCAGCTGATGATCCATTTGGCGCGCCATATGAGGAGTTAGGCACAACTGATATGGATGGATTTCCTTGAGTTGATAGATTCTGATTTTGAGTAGGCGCAACATAAATAGGAGCACTTGTATCATTAAGCTCAACAGAATCATCAGCAACATTTGGAGCCAAATGTGGCTCAAGGAGAGAATGTTCATCAAATGTAACATGTACAGATTTAACTATCACTAATGTAGATCTATTAAAAACACGAAATGCTTTAGAATGTTTGGCATACCCAACAAAAATACCTTCGTCGGCTTTGGCATTGAATTTACCTCTATGTTCGTTTCCGTTGTAGAGGATATAACATTTGCAACCAAAGATCTTGAAGAATGCAATGTTGGGAGTTCTACCACGCTAAAGTTCATACGGAGTCTTGTTGTGAAGTTTGTTGATGAGGGAACGATTTTGAGTAAAACATGCTGTGTTGATTGCTTCTTCTCAAAAGTACTTGGGCAATTTCGCTTCAGCTATCATCGTCTTTCCTGCTTCAATCAACGTCCTATTCTTTCTTTCCACAACACCATTTTGTTGAGGAACTCCAGCGGTTGAGAAGTTGTGATCTATCCCATGATCGTCGCAATATCGAGCAACACGATTGTTCTTGAATTCTGTTCCATTGTCGGATCGAACACTAACGATGTCATCTTCTTTTTGGGTTTGGAGCAGTCTGAATAAGGTGGTCAAAATATCGTAACAATCGTCTTTTGAGATCATCATTTCCACCCATGTGTATCTTGAATAATCATCCACCACAACTAGAGTATACTTTTTCTTTCGAATACTTGCAGTAGTGACTGGTCCAAATAGATCAATGTGGAGCAGTTGCAAACATTTAGAAGTTGAGGGATTAGTCTTGCTGGAGAAAGATTTCTTCGGTTGTTTGCCAAGTTGACACGCGGCGCACTTCTTGTCATGATGATCAGCAACCTTGGGAAGTTCTTTAACAAGGTTATTCCTGCTGAGTTTAGATAGATATTTGAAGTTCAAGTGACTTAAGCACTTGTGCCACAGCCAACTATTTTCGCTCACACTTTTAGCTACAAAACAAAGATTAGTACTAGAGTTCATACTATGGAAATCAATAATGTAAATATTTGTCTTACGATATCCCGTGAGTAATGTAGCTCCAGTTTTGCCATTCTTGATAAGACATTGAGTTGAGGTGAAATGGAATTCTAATCCTTTGTCGCAGAATTGAGATATGGATAATAAATTGTGCTTAAGCCCTTCAATGAGAGAGACTCTTTCAATGCACACTTTGTCTTTCTTGAGCTTTCCATATGCAACAACTTGACCTTTGTTATTATCACCAAATGTTACTGAGGGACCTCTTTCTTCATGGACATCTTCTAATAAGGATTCATCTCCAGTCATGTGTCTTGAACACCCACTATCGAGAATCCATTCATAGTTTCTAGCTTTTGAAGATGTAGCCATGAAACAAAGAACCTGAAATATAGACATTTAAGTAGGTACCCTTTATTCCTTTTGGGTTCTAGGGTTAGCAACTTTTGACAACCCACTCTTGCTTGACCTTAGGGTTTTTATGTCCTTTGGCATTGGGAGTGAATTGGAAAAGGCATTCCACGGCCTTGTGTCCAGAACAATCACAAATGGAACAATGATGAAAGCCACCAATCACATGAGTTTTCACAAACTCTTTACTTTTCTTTGGGATAGCATTCTTCTTTGGGTCAGATGGACTAGCCTTAACAAAATCCTTCTTTTGAAATTTTGGAGTGCTTGATCTAGGAGGGCGCATAGGGCTAGGAGGCGGACGGAGATGAGGCGCGTGGCTCCTAGGCGCATAATGAGCACTCGGAGAAGGAGAGCGCTTTGTTTCAAGAGGGATTTTGCTAGAGGATGATTCATCTGTAGCTATATCTTTTCCATTAGCTTTCCCAAATTGCTTCGTTGGGTAGACATAATGGAATGTTTATCTCTTGACTTTTTCCTGTCCTTTTCCCATTGAATTAGAATGTTTTTCCTTGGGAATTTCAAAAGTTTGCTGATTTGTAAATTTACTATCTCTTTCAGCACATATATCACATTTAAAGTTGTCACTAGTTGATGAGAATCCCAAGCCACTTTTATCACCACTGACTTTTTGGGACTCAAATATAGTCTCCATAGTGACACGAGAATTGGACCACTCATTTGTAATCTTTTTAAGATCAGTAATTTGAGCAACCAATTCATCGTTTTGAACTTTAAGAAGTGAGTTCTGTTCTGTTAGAAAAATGTTTTTGACAGTAAGAAGAGTCATGCTCTTTATCTGCTCCTTAAGGAGGGTTAGTTCAGATCTAAGTAGAGATTTCTCGGTCTTAAGCTGGGAAATTTCATCACATGATAGTGCTAAAGCTTCCTTCATATTATCAAATCTAGTGATTACCTTTTCAGCTTTTTTTAACATTTTTTCTTGTTTAGCAATCACTTCATCATCATTGATTTTGGAGATTGGAGCAGTTGGTTCAACTTGAGGTCTGATGTAAGCTCCTTTTCTCAACTTGTTCCTTGCACTTAGATCACATCGTGAGAATAACAATCCACCACCGCTTTGAGCAGGAGTGAGAAATCCTTGTTCAACGAGCTCGCTGATGGTTGATCCTTTCTTCCTTTTTACTTCTTGAAAACCTGCAGATTTCTTGATAGGTTTATTCAAGACATTCATATCAGGAACATCCTTGGAGAAGTCATCATCCGAATCATAAGTTTCAACTTCATCATCATTTGCCACTAAACAAACGAGTCCATCATCGGAATCTTCATCGCTCTCATCTGAGTCTGTTTCAATCCAAGTGTTCTGCTCATTTGCTGGTGATTCTTCTTCAGCAACCATTCTCTTGTGACGAGTGAATTTGGGAGTGAACTTGGGAGTATGGCTGCTCTTCTTCTGCATATATTCAAATTTTGGAGTTGGGCAGCTTGAAGCAAAGTGTCCTAGTTTCCTGCAATTAAAACAAACAAGGTCTTCTTTTCTTTTTGAATCACTGCTCCTCGTGAACTTTGGAGGAGCTCTGCTGGTAGATCCTTGAAATTTGCTGGTTGAGCCGGGTCTTGAGAATTTTCTGAAATTTTGAAATTTCTTCACAAATAAAGCGAAGTCTTCATCATCCATGTCTAGTAGCTCAGAGGTAGAAATTTTGGGATCGGAACTTTTCTCTTCTTGAACCGGCGCAGGCGCATGCACTTCTTCTCTATGTGCCACCATTGCTATGGATTTTGACTTCCCTTCAGTTTCACTGATTCGTTGGAGTTTGAGCTCATAAACCTTAAGATTTGCATAAAGGTTCCTTAAAGTCCAAACATCCAAAGTTCCGGCGTCTTCAAGAGCGCTGGATTTATGTAGGTATCTTGATCTAAAATCTTGGAGAAAATTGACATTCAAATCTTTATTTGAAAACTTCATGCCAAGTGAAATACATAGATTTATAATTTCACAGTAGCGTTCATAAGTTTGTCTTAAGGTTTCACCGGGGAGTTGAGAGAAATTGTTGAATCTCTTTTGCACTTCATATTTCTTGTTCTCCTTACAAAAAGTATCTCCTTCTATACGCTCTTCAATAGCATCCCATAGCTCATTAGCAGTAGCACAATGCATGACTTGTTGTTTCATAGCCGTGCTTAGAGTGCTTAGGAGAATGTTTCTTGCTTTACCATCATTTGCAACTCTTCTTGTTTCTTCCTCAATCCATTCTTCCCTTGGTTTCTTGATTGTTGGTTGAACAGAATTGGTGCGCAGATTTGGATTCGCTTTCATAGGGATGTAAGGTCCATAAACCACGGTGTCATGAAGTCTTTCATCGATTGAGTTGAGATGAGTCAATATGATGAATTTCCACACGTCAAAATGATCTTCATCAAAGACCGGGAACGTGAGTGTAGTTTGCAGTTGCCATAGGTTTTGAGTTTGCCATTTAGAATCGGCACCCAAGCTGTTAAGCTTGAAAAACAAAAGTGTTTTATAAAGGTGTTTGCTCTGATACCACTTGTTGGTCCCAAAGGGCAACAAGGGTATGAAAAATAGCTAGAGGGGGGGGGGTGAATAGCTGTTTTAAAATTCTTTTCGTACCCTTGATAAACTCAATTGCGAATGCACACTTTATCAAATAAGCGTTATGATATGCGCCTATGTGAGTGAGTGAAATGCACAGCGGAATTTGGTAATGTAAATAGGCGCAAAGTATGATAAAGGGGGCGCACACACACTCTAAGTATTTTGGCTCAAAGTGGGTGAAATAAGAAACTAAGGCAAATGATATAACAAATACAACACAGTTCAATCAATCAATCTACAATGAATAAACAATCAAATAGTTAGATATGATATGACTTGAAAGGAAATAGCAAGATAGTAAGTACGCGCTATTTGGAGAGGTTCGATCGGGAAAATGATCTACGTCCTCTACCAAGATGGTTAGTCTTGGATTTCTAATGGAGATCTTATATTATGAGAGAGTGTTACAAATTACAATCGTTTGAGCTTATACACTAACTCAAGATCTAATATTCTATGAAAGAACAAATCCCAGACAATAACTGGTGTATCTCTAAAAGAAAGATCTAAGTGATCAAACTTAAGGAGGTGCGTGTGTGATTTTAGATTCAAGGCTCTTTAGATCTTTGAGATCGAGAGCACAAGAAAACTAAAGTGTTTTTGCTTGAGGATCTAGGCTAAGGATGAAGTTATGAAGATGTTCTTGAGAATTCTGGAAATAACAAAGGCAATCGTCAAATCTTCAACAAATGCTTGAGAGAGAAATTCTTGAAATTCTTAGCAACTTCAAATGGTTGAAGTTATGGGGTATTTATAGTAGAGCCCTAAAAACTAGACGTTGGAAATCCTTGGTGAGTCAGAGAAAGGACAGATGTGCTGTTGCTCATTGAGTGGAGCACGTGTCCTTTTATAGCCGTTAGACACATAACACAAATATGACCGTTATAGACAGGTGTCCTTAGATGCGGGTGCATACGTGTTATTTAACCACCGTTGGATCATTGGTGTAGTTTGAATCTCTTCAAGTCTTCAAATCTTTCATTAAATCACTGAGTGAATAAATCACTATAAGGCACGTGAGCTAAGAGAGGCGCGTTACACTTTGCGGGCGCATAAGAGGCGCAGGCGCACTTGTGAGGCGCGTAGCGCGGCGCGGCGCGTGAGTGAGGTACTTGGGCGCATGGCGCATGACTTGGCTCAAACTCGTGATTTTCTTGAATCTTGATCTTTTGCCCTATTCCTAAGCCTATTCTATTACAATGGACAACCTAAAAATGAAGTATAAATACTTCTTACATGTGGGTCTAAAGTCCATGAAATAAAACTTAGATGATGGATCAATCAAATCTAAACAATCCTATTACATTGAAACTGAGATATAAGTGGGCATACCCAACAAATGTGCTGCGCAACCATTTATAAGAAGAAGCAGTTAAGCTGGGCTGAGATCATCTATGATGAGTTAGTGCGTTGGGTTCGCGTGTACAAGAAAAAGGCTGCTGACACCAAGAGGCCTGTCGCGACCCCGGACCCCGCGGGCCCGAGACCGCGATCTGGACGTCGACTTAAAACCAAAACCGTGAAATACTGAAGATAAAATTTTCCTTTTATACTCAAAAAATGATAACACAAGGTTTTGTAAATCAACTTGAACAACAAAGTAAAACTAGTATAAACTCCATAAGCTTATACACCAAGGTTACAAAATACACAAATCCTAGTGACGTCAATGTTTGGTACAAATATCCCCAAAAGGTTACACATTGATATAATGTAAACCAACCTATAACAACCTTCCCCAAGAGAATGTATCCACACTCGACGTCCTCTTTCTCGTGATCAGCGAGACTAATCCTTAGCACCTGGGGGGGGGGGGTTAAGGAAAAACAAAGATAAAAAGAAAGGGGGTGAGATAAATCTCAATAAGTTACTAATGAAACTACATGACATGCTATGATGCAAGAAGCAATAAGCAATAATAAGTATCACATAGCACATAGCATTTATCACATAACAGATAGCAGCGGAAATAAACACATAACAAAGGATATAGCCAAGGTTTTCCAAACCGGAGAACCAAATAAAGGTCGCTGCACAGCTTCAATAATCAACAAATCATCATCTTCATAATAGCATGAAAGCCGAAGAGAAACCCCCGGTACCGGAACCAATAACCAAATGAAGTGTCACAAGGGACGGGAGACATGCCACAAAGTCATGCTCCAAGTAAAGCTAAAATGCACACAAAGGAGCTAGTGTCGCGTCCCGAACCCCGCGGGCCCGAGATCGCGAGCTGGACGTCGACTTAAAACCAAAACTGTGAAATACCGAAGTTAAAAATTCCATTTGATACCAAAAGGTGATGATCCAAAGTTTTACAAATCCAAGTTTAATAACAACCAAATACAACTATCATAAACTTCCACAAGTTTATGCCCAACAAAAGATAAATATACAAATATTAATGACGTCATTGTTTGGTACAACTATCCCAAAAAAGTTACACATTTATATAATGTAAACCAACCTATAACAACTTTCCCCAAAAGAATGTATCCACACTCGACGTCCTCTTTCTCGTGATCAGCGAGACTAATCCTTAGCACCTGGGTGGGGGTTAAGGAAAAACAAAGATAAAAGAAAGGGGGTGAGATAAATCTCAATAAGTTACTAATACAACCACATGACATGCTAAGATGCAATATACAATAATAAATCATAGATAGTACGTAGCAGTTATCACATAACAGATAGCAGCGGAAATAAACACATAACAAAGGATATAAGCCAAGGTTTCCAAACCGATACATCCAAATAAAGGATCGCTGCGCAGCTTCAATAATCAACAAATCACATCTTCATAATAGCATGAAGCCGAAGAGAAAACCCGGTACCGGAACAATAACCATAAAAGTGTCACAAAGGACAAGAGCCATGCCACGAAGTCATGCTCGGTAGCTAGATACATTCACAAAGGAAGCTAACTTATCTTTCCAAGGCCAATCTGGAAAAGGGTATAGAAGGGGGCAAACAATGGTCAACATTATAATGGACTTGGCTTTGCCATTATAATCTTTCCCATCGCCCGATGCAACAAATATGCCAGCTGGGCTTCCAAATAAATGCTAAGTAATAATATTTTAGCATGAATAAACAACTTAAGGTTCCAAAGTAGGGAACCATTCCAAATAAATCACCACAAGGGTAAACCAATACAAACCGCACATCAAAGATGAACCACATTCCCAAAATGATACTTAATCAAATTCCATATCATATTTATTCACAAAAGAATTAAATCCAATCAATAAAGTGTTCCACGGCGTTATCTTAAGTCAATTAGAAGAAATAAATCTAAACTAGTTAAGCCTTAAGTTAAAACAAGCAAAAAAGTCAAAATCCCAAGCAGGCGGGCGAGCGGGCGCTCGGGCAGGGGCAGGCGCGCGCTTGTTTGGCCAGAAGGTCAGGCCGCTGGAAAAGGGGGTGCAGGCGGGCGCCTGGTCTGGATTCCAGCCGGGAAACAGAGCTGGGTTCTCACATTTCGACCCAAAACCACAATCCTTCCATAAGTATCAAAATCAAAGCTTCCCAATACAATTCTAAAGCTCCTAAACAACACTCAATCCTAAAGGGAACCTAAATAACACCCTTTAATCACCCAAACCAACACCAAAACTCCACATTCAAGATTTCACCATTTTTACTCAAAAACTCAATTAAATTCCAAATAAATTCTATACTCAACCAAACTTCAAATATAACACACCAAGCATTATATAAACATGATATGAACATTTTAGCATAAAAATGGGGGAAAAGTAACTTACTTGAAAATTCTCAAAGATGACGGAATTCAATTCTTTTTGGTTCTACGCGATCCTATCGACGATCTAAACACATTTCGAGTTTTAAGAAATGAGAGATTATGAGAGGAAGAGGAAGTAAATGAAGAGAGATGAAGAGAGAAACTTACCCCTTTTTCTTCTTTGGAGAGAGAGAGAGAGAAATGGGCTGGGAAAGGGGTGGAGTGAGGGAGAAGGTGAGGGAGGTGAGGGAGAAGAGATGGAGTAGGGGGAATTATTTTGAAATGTTACACCTAGCCCCCTTCCTCCACTAACTAGCTCAACTATGATACTCCCACTAATTATTAAGACCCAAATAGAATGCTAGGCATAAATTATTATCACACATAAATTGCACACATAAATATTTAAATAAATAATAATTTAAATAAATAAATAAGCAATTAAATAATTAATAATTATTTATTTCTAATAAAATAGAGCCTAGATTTCGGGTCGTGACAGCTAGCTCTTCTCACATCCAAGGCCAATCTGGAGGAGGGTAATAATGGGGCAAAACAATGGTCAACATCACAATGGACTTGGCCATGCCATCATAATGTTTCGCATCGCCCAAACACACAAATAATACCAGCTGGACTTTCAAATAAATGCTAAGTAATAAATACTAGCTTAAATAAACAACTTAAGGTTCCAAAGTAGGGAACCAATCCAAATAAATCACCACAAAGGTAAACCAATATAAACCGCACATCAAAGATGAACCACATTCCCAAAATGATACTTAATCAAATTCCATATCATATTTATTCATATAAGAATCAATTCCACTTAATAAAGTGTTCCACGGTGTTATCTTAAGTTAATTAGAAGGAATAAACCTAAACTAGTTAAGCCTTAAGTCTTAAACCAAGCAAAAGGTCAAAAACCCAAACAGGCGGGCGGGCGGGCGCTTGTTTGGCCAGAAGGTCAGGCCGCTGGAAAAGGGGGTGCGGGCGGGCGCCTGGGTCAAGGCGGGCGGGCGCCTGGTCTACGGGCTGGGAGGAATTCCCAGCTGGGTTCATCAAATTTCCTTACCAATTTCACCACTCTCTTAACCAAACACAACCAATAAGATCCTCAAGGTACCCAAATCATAACTAACCAACAAGGGGACCTTAACAACAACATTTATTAACCAAAATCAAGAATCAAACTCAACATTCATATCAATCACCATTTTCGACCAAAAACTCAAATAAATTCCAAATAAATTCTAAACTCAACCAAACTTCAATTATAACAACAAAAGCATTATATAAACATGATATGAACATTTTAGCATCAAAATGGGGGAAAAGCAACTTACTTGAAAATTCTCAAAGATGACGGAATTCAATTCTTTTTGGTTCTACGCGATCCTATCGACGATCTAAACACATTTCACATTTTAAGAAATGAGAGATTATGAGAGAAAGATGAAGAAAATGAAGAGAGAAGGAAAGAAAGAAAACTTACCACAAATGGAGGAGAGAGGAAGAGGTGTGCTGGGAGAGAGATGGAGGTGGAGTGTATGAGGGAGAAGGAAGGAGTAGGGAGGGAGTAGGGAAATGATTTAAAAGATTTACACTTAGGCCCCCTCCACTACACTACACACAATTTCTACACTCCCTACTAACAATTAAGACCCAACAATACTACACTAGCACAAATGACCCAAATAAAATGCTAGGCATAATTATTATAACACATAAATATTTAAATAAATAATAATTTAAATATATAGATAAGCAAATAAATAAATAATAATTATTTATTACTAATAAAATAGAGCCTAGATTTCGGGTCGTGATAAGGCCACCCAAGTACAAGACTCACTGCAGAATCCTAACTGCTATCTTCATGCGCTTCCCCAAAGTGCGCAAATTGGTGGATGAGGACCCCTCTTTAAAGGTTGATGTGACTTCTACACGCACGTATTCTCACGTATTCTTTCAGAATTTCCGCCGTGAAGTTAACAACTTTGATTACTGCATGTACTGGGCTGCTGATCCAGTTGAGTTGTTTGAGGATATTCATCCTGATGACCAAGGCTTACCTCCAACTTCTGATTGTGAGCTCAAGGAAGCCTCTACATTTGAGTCAGATTCTGAAGAAGAATCCTTTTATGAGCCTGTTGTAAGCAAGGTGGGTGATAAAGAAAAAGGTAAGGGTCCAGCTACTGATGCGCCTCAGCGCAAGAAGAAGAAGGCCAGCAAATCTACTGCTGCGCCTGGGATAACTATCAAAGAGCCTTCTGCGGCTGCTCCTAAGCACAAGGCTACTACTGACCCTGAGCCTCCTAAGAAATCAAATAAGGCTAAAGCCCCTGCACCTAAAGAGCAAAAGAAAGCTAAGGCTGATGCGCCTGAAAAGAAGAAGGAAAAGAAAAAGGACAAGAAAAAGAAGCACGCAAAAGAATCAAGAACTCTATTGGATGAGTCTGATGAAGACATCCAAGTAGAAGATGATCCTGTACCTAAGTCAAAGCGCGCATCTACTCCTCCTCATGCGCCTCAAAAGGAAGATATCTTTGAAGGTGCTGCAAATGATCCACTCATTAGCCCTTCCAAATCTACTGGAACCTCTAAGGCTGCTCAATCTCAGGGGGAGAAGCAGAAGGAAACTGCAAAGCCCATGCGCAATGCTACTTCCAGTGAGGATGAGATCCCACTATCTGCAAAGAAGGCCACTCCAACGCGTAGGGTCAAGAAGGTTGCTACCAAGAAGAGCGCTACAAAACGAACCATGGAAGATTTATCTGATGTTGATTCAGATCCTCCAAGGCATTCTCCTCTGCGCACTAAAAAGTCTACGTGTGATATAGCAAGGGAAGCAAGACTTGATGCAGTTGCGCAAAAGAACGTTGCGCAGCAAGCCCCACCAGTCTTCATTAATGGTGAAGGCTTTGCTCATGATGCGCCTGATCCTACTGTGTATGAGGATGTGCCAATTGTAGAAGATGATAATGAGGACTCAAGCTCAGAAGACTATGATGTCCATTATTCTCCAATTCCTACGCATCACTCTTCACTTCCTGCGCAAACAACTCATGCTGCTGCTGCTACTCCTATACAACCAACTGGGGCTTCTCATACTTCTCCAATTATTTATAAAGTACCTCCAGTTACTTCTCCCTCGGATCCATCCAGTTGATCAACTGACATGCGCCAAATCGTGGCCATGCTTCAAACTATTCAAGCAAATCAATTTGCCGCGCAAACCCAAGACTTCTAAGTGGTCACTGCGCAAGCTAAAATTCAGGAGCAACTGGATGCACAGTCTTCAAGTCTAAATGCGCAAGCCAGTTTGCTACAGGCTATTGATTGTGCCATTAAGGGGGAGAGTTCAACAAAGGCAACCGGTTCAACAGATGCTGATGTGCAGGCAACCAGTTCTGGAGCTGCGCACATGCCTCAAATTTACGATGCGCTCCGCCATGACTTAGAGCATGACTTTGGTATTATTACCACTGCGCTCTTGAAGATTCCCTCTATGCATGGTCTGTTTGAAGCTCTTAGCACTTTGGAAAATACTCTCACTGAGGTAATCCAGATTGAAACTGCCAAAGTTATAAACACCATTGATAACTTTGCGCCTAGAGATTCCAGCTCTTCCTCCTCCTCCTCTATCGATGCGCTAAAATCTCACGTCACTCACTGCTTAGTTCAGTTCAGTGATACATTCAATGGAGCTATGAACCAAGCTATGTTGGATATGCAAGCTAGCCAGAACATGGTTCAAGTGGAGTTGACCAAATATCTAGCGGATGAGCAGAAGGAGATTCTGGACTCTATTGCTTCTGATTAGCAATCTCTGGCAAACCAATTTGGTTCCCTTGAGAATACATTTAACAGAGTCTCTGAAGACCTTCAGAAATACAACGATCTGATGCGCTCCGGCATGAAGACTTATGTGAACCAGGCTGTGGAATACAATGCCAAGTTTCAAGCTCTCAAGATTGAGATAATGGACAAGATTACAGGCCTGCAAAACGAGCTTAAGGAAGCACTTTCTAGGATTAACATAGACTATAAATGTAATTTCTTTTGCTGCGCATATTTTGTAAGTTTTTGATGTGCATTTGTTTTTGCTTATGATTTTTCTTCCATGTAAAACTTGTACCTGTATCTCTCATCTTTCAAGTTTTAATGAGAAGAAATGCATCATTGCGTTTTCACAAAACTTTATGAATGCTTATTAAAACCTTCATCATGCGCATATTCATATCTGCTCATATTTCATTGCATGATGTTTAAACATTCAGTTTAAAATCATACTCAAACTTAAACTCATAATATCTTTTGTATGCTCTGAATGATATTTCTGTCTTTCTCATAATTTAAGTTATTCTTTTGGATAGACTAGAAATCTATAACACTGGCTAGTGTGTGAATTGACTTGAGACATGATTTACCATTTACATTGTTATGGACATGTTTTTATCATGTACTTTGTATTGCCTTTTTTGTTGTAGGTAATGGCATCAATCATTTAGGGGGAGATTGTTGGGTATGCTTATTAGTTAACACTCCTACTTATGTTAGAATTGATTGATACCATCACCTAAGTTTATTTTAAGGACTTTAGGACCTATGTAAGAAGTTTATAACTTAATTTTTTAGCTAAGTCCTCTTTATAAACTAGGCTTAGTGTTTAGGGCTGAAGCTTTAGATTTAAGTCACATGTGAAATTGGCTATATGTGATGCGCATGTCTTTCATGCGCATCACCCTCTGCGCACATCTATGCGCATGATTTCCATGCGCAGCGCAGATTTGCCTTGATCAAATCTTTTATTCCTGACCTCACCTTTTATAACTTGGAAAGCGTCAAGACAAGCTACGCTTTTCAGAATGAGTCAAAGTGTTGATGTGGACAAATGACAAAACGTGCACACTCAGCTTACACGTAGATGGAGACGAGCCTCTTGTTTGAAATTCAAAAAGAAGACAGCTGTCATCCTTCTAGAAGAAATTTGAAACATGTCAACTTGCTGTCTCCAATGGCTATAAAGGACAGCTGCGCACCAATCACATTGTGACAACACATCGTCCTTGCTGAAGCTCCCCAACGGCTAGTTCTTGGAGCTCCACTATAAATAGCCAGCTCTTCCTCATTTTCCAAGTTGCTTGTGTTTTTGCTTCCAAAGAGAAAGTTTGAAGATTTGAAGATTGCTTGCTCATTTCTAGAATTCTCAAGAACAACCTTCACCTTCATACATTACCAAGCCCAGATCCTAAACAACCTTTGTATCACCAGAATCTTGTGCTCTCCATCTTATAGATTCAAGAGCCCAGATTTCTGATTCACACACACACCTCTTGATGTTCCGATCTTATCGATCATACTTCTAGAGAAACACCGGTTATTGTCTAGGATTTTGTTCTTTCATAGACTATAGATATTTGAGTTAGTTTGTTCTAAATCATTGTAACTTGTAAACTCTTTCATATTATAAGATCTCCATTAGAAATCCAAGACTAACATCTGGTAGAGGACGTAGATCTTTTCCCGATCGAACCTTTCCAATAGCTTGTCTCTATATCTGCTTTACTTTCTACATTAAGCTTTTCTGATATATTGCTTTGTTTAATCCTTGTAGATTATATTTGCGCAGATTGAATTGTGTTTGTGTGCTTATTGCCTTAGTTCC
>JAOWBW010000742.1:567381-637381 GCA_026119855.1 Campanula takesimana
TTGATGGAAATCTCAACAGGGACCTAGGGGACAACGCCTAAGGGTTTAACGACATCTTGGAGGATAACGGGGATCTATCCAAAGAATTTAACGGGTGCCTTGGAGGATAACGGGGATCCGTCCGAAGATTTCACTGGCTTCTTGGAGGACAACTGGGATCCTACCAAATATTTTAACGGGTGCCTTGGAGGATAACGGGATATATCTAAAGATTTCACCAGCTTCTTAGAGGATAACTGGGATCCTACCAAAGATTTAACGGGTGCCTTTGGAGGATAACGGGGATCTATCCAAAGACTAACAAAATGCCTTAACGTAGGTCTTGGAGGATAACGGGGATCCGTCCAAAGATTAACGAAATGCCTTAACGTAGGTCTTGGAGGATAACGGGGATCCGTCCGAAGATTTCACTGGCTTCTTGGAGGATAACTGGGATCTTACCAACGATTTTAACGGGTGCCTTGGAGGATAACGGGGATCTATCCAAAGATTTAACGGGGCCTTGGAGGATAACGGGGATCCGTCCCAAAGATTTCACGGCTTTGCTGGAGGATAACTGGGATCCTACAAAGATTTAACGGGTGCTTGGAGGATAACGGGATCCGTCCAAAGACTTAACGAAATGCCTTAACGGAGGTCTTGGAGGATAATGGGGATCCATCCAAAGATTAACGAAATGCTGTTTGCTAACACAGAATGTGATGCGTCAAAAAGACAAGAAGCACAGAAAGGAGCAAACGCATGTAATGTGTGATTATTCATTCATTCAAGTTTACTTAAAAAGCATTTTTATTCCTACATAGTTGGAAAAGATTTCTCTTCTTTTTCGCAACTAATCTAAATCCTGGATCATTGGAGTCCATCACTATGCTATAGACCCCTCGTTTTTCACCTGTCTTGCACACTCCCAAGGATGGACTGTCCCAGGCAAGGGTCCTATAGGGCAAGCGGCTTCCACCGACCGAAAGAAATGAACCTAGGGTCTAGTGCATCACAAGATTCCCAATGCGTGGGCCATTCCAATCATGATTAAGCCCCGGTTAAGATCGAGATTCGTCTTAGGGACTCGAGGGACTTCTGGCATAACCTCATCTTTGATGAGGGCTCTCGAATCTTATCCTTGGGCTTAAGGATAATTAGTATGAACCATTCATTAGGGCTTGACAACACGGTGTCACCCTATCCTTAATACATAACTTAGGTTAATTATGGCCCATATTAACGTATAACTCAAGGACCGGGTCAAAGTTGACCATGGTCACACTTGCTTTCACAAGGAGTCGTGACTCGGGCATTAACTTGGCCATAATTAATCTCAGACACGTATCGGGGACGTGGTAACGTGAGCTAGACCAAAAACCAACCAAATTCTCAGTGTTTGTGTGTCATGGACAAGTGTGGTTGACTCGGCTCGGAAGGGGAGGTGGAATGGACCCGTGTGCGCTAGAAGGGCACAAGAGCACCAATCAAGCTGCATCGTGGCATCCATCCCGGGTTTAAAGGGTATTTGGAACGTGCAAGGTCAAGTGCGCGTAGTGTAAAGCCATTCTATGTTCTCTTTTGAGTTAAAATAGAAATTTTCGATTCGTTTTATTCATCATGAGCAATGTATAATCAACATATGAACAAGCATGAATAAGCATAATCGCAAAAAAAATGAGCAAGCATGAACAAGCTATTTACACAAGAAATCAAGCAAGAATCATATGAACAAACAAAGCCAAAACTTGTACATACAATAAATTGTGCACAACCAAAAGTTCAAAGACTTTACAAGAAACAATCCCTTTGAAAACCTTTTACAAAACAAGTTGTGCACAATAAAAGGATTCAAAAATTTTCACAAAAGGGGTTATGCACAAGGAGGCCTTAAAAACCCAATTTATGTCCAAAAAGAACTTGTGCATAACCAAGCTTTAAAAACCAAGTTTTGGCTAAATAAGAAGAAGGTAATGTGCACAAACAAAACTGTAAATGGAACCTGGACTAGAGCAGAAGCCAAAGGGGCACAGAATGTTCCTGCCCTGCATAAAATTGTCAAATCTTAAAACATTCTGTCCCCTGCCCAACATAGCCGTACGGCTATAGCATGCTGGTAATTATTTTTTGCTGTTTTTCAACTTTTGATCATCAAGCCCCAGTTTATTGCACATCCAGAACAGTTTCCACTCCAGAAAATTCAAACAGAAACTCAGCACACACAAAACAAACACAAAAGTTAACGAAAACGGGGGACGGGAGTTTGACCCACACAAAAGTGTCCTCAAAGCTTCTAAAAAGAAGTTTGCAAACACTTTTCTCCCCAGAGGAGTCGCCACTGTAAGGATCCCGCCCCCACACGGAGGATCGTGACGAGTTTTGGGCAAAAAAAGCTGAACACAGTTATCTCACAAAACATAATGGACTCGCCACTTTTGTTAATTATTTAACCCAACAAAAGAAAAGGTTAGAGATTCTATTAGTTCGGAGGTCAGGTTAAGCCTTGGGAAGAGTTTCACGTCACCCAAGTCGCCTCGGATAGGACCGAGTCTCCCTAATGTTAGTTAACGAAAGTGCATGTGTGTGTGTGTGTTTTCAAAATGGGAGAAACTGACTGTTTTGGCAAAACCAGTTAATTATTTAACAGAAAAGGTTTATTTTGCAAACTTTTTGGTCAGAAAAGGAAGAAACTGGAAAATGCCCTCTTTGGCAAAGTAGCCGTACGGATGGGGAGGGCTCTCCAGGTCATTTTTACAGTTTATCAAAAAACAGTCCAGTTTCAGTTAAAGCAGAGTATCTTTGCTGAAACTGGACTGGAATGTTGATTTCCAGTTTATGATTAACAACAAAACTTTGGAAAGTTCATTCCTATGCACTTTGATCATCAAAGTAACCCCAAAAAGGTGTGATCAAAGGCAATCATTGGAGAGATTTATGAAAAGTTGATGAACATGGCATTTAGACCAAATGACCATTTTGGTGGATAAAGATTGAAACTTTACCACCAAAATGGACTGATTATACAAGATTAAACCCTTAGGGACAAAAATATAACATAAAGATCAAATCTTTATGTCTCATACTTGGTGATTTATGGCTAGATCATGGTTGGGATGATAAAGATTGAAACTTTATCCCCCAATCATGACTCTTATGGCCAAACAAGAACAACATCAACATGAAATTTAACAAATCATGATCATCCTAGGTTTTATCTCATAAATAACACACTAGGTGTGAAGGGGACCTTGAATCACCTCATGATTTGGATCATATACATATATAATCATAATATATATAGCTTGGAAGGCCAAGACTTGTATAATATATAGATATAGTCAAGACTTGCAAGAAATGTAAACTGCTTGAAATGGACAAGACTTTGCAAGAACAAGAAGAAATAATACAAGATAAACAAGTAATATGAACAAAGATAAAAGAGTTTGAGATGAAGAAGAAGATGGGGAGAAGGAGGCTTCACCTATGATGGTTATGCCTATCTTCTCTCTTTTCACTCAAATATGTGTATCACTCACTTTCTGCTCTCAAACTGGCAGAGTAACAGCTCTCAAAACGTTTTCTTCCCCCCTGAAATGATCAGCATGTGGTTCAATTTATAGGGACTGAGGGTGCCTAAACCAGCCGTATGGCTAGGTCCCTCAGGTACCAAACCATCCGTACGGCTCAACTTGGCGAGCTTCTAGATTTTTCTAAGTTTAATTCCAGTTCCTGGAATATCAGGTTTATCCTAGTGAGGTCCTGGTCCATTGGTTTATCCCTAAATGGTACCAAGAATTCCTCTAAAGTTAGTCAATTTCAGATTGGGGTACTTATAAATATCCAGTACTTTTAAAGTAGGAGCATTGAAAGAGGATATTCCCCAACAACTTCAACACCGTCAATCGCGACGCTCTATCAACAGCAGAGGGTATATTCAGAATTGGGTTAAAGACATTGATTCCTCAGTATGGGTTACTCTCTAAACTCTAAACTTTACTTACTGCAGTATTGTTTTCAAAATGATTTTCAAAACACCTCAAATGACTGTTTTTGCGTGTTTTCGGAGTCGAACTACGTTTGGGCTGATTTCCTTCTAAGGAATACGTAGGCAGCTTTATAGCACGACCATACCCAAGGTTCTAAATGGTGTCTTTTCTATCGACGACGATACTTCTTTCATAAGTATCGTCGCCGAGGGGCTCTGTAGACACCCCATTTTGAACTCAAATTTATGATTACACTACTCTTGTGTCTCGCCTTTGTGTTTTGATGAAAACTCGTTAGTTTTGGCATGTTTCGCTAAGTTTCTGACAAACTCCGTTAGTTAGGGGCTAAACTGAACAAAGAAACTATAGGCAAGGGTAAAACAGTACTTCTGTGCTGGATGCCTTGTACGAGACATCTCCACTGTCTGCGAGTCTGATTCACTTTCCTTCTCCGTCCTGATCTCTTTCTTGGCCAGTACTCTCCTAATCCGGGAAACGTCTAATTAGGAGACTTCCTAGATGTTTCCTACTAATTTCCTACCTCCTTTTACCTCTCCAAATAAGGACTTTATCACCTACCAAACTTAGGACTCCTAGACTTGTCCCTAGGTAATCCAATACCTATAAAAATAGAGTCTTTCACCACAAAAGGAGGTTAATAACTTTCTAATCAGTCCCTCTCTCTCTCTAATACCGTTTTTATTCCTCCCTCACACGAAAACACCATCAAAAACTCATCTTTTCAAGCCAAAATAATCACAAAACTCTTGGATCTTCAAGGCCTTAATCAAGGCCATCAATTGGAATCTCAAGAACGCTTTAGGTAAACTCCTACGCTTTTAATCTCTACTTCTCATCTCCTTCTTTGTTTAAGAATAGTGTAATCCCATCAAAAGGATCAGCCTAGAGCCTCTCCTATCCATGGAGATGGTCTCGAAGCACATGATCCAACATTCCAATGTTGGTGTTGGTGCCCTAGGCACGTTTGTTGAACGTTGTAAGTTATCATGATAATAAAGAGATAATAGGATTATTATTGTGGCTCGTGTTTTCTTATAATAATCTCCGTCCCTAGAGCTTGTTAAGCACTAGTATAAAGGCTAAATGATCATGGGATGATCATGTTAGATTTATGGGTACTTGTTTGGAACAAGGTGCTGGACATGACCCGCGGTATGAGATTTATGTCATGGTCGATGTCATATATAAATCTCATATTAGTTATGTCATTTGAATCCTTAGACATGAAGTTATTATAGTCTTCCACTTGATGAACATTATGTTTGACATATTCAAACGCTGCCTTAACACGGTAGTTATAAAGGGTATGATTGGCATGATTGGATTCACGTAGGGAAGAATAATAAGCCAAATGGATTTGTCCCTCTTCGGAGAGATGTCAAGCTTGGGCCCCTCGAAGGAATGATGTTGGTGAAATGTTTGGCCAAACCCAAATGGATTGATTGGATCAATGTCATTTGGATTATCAACATATTCGGGATCGAGAAAAGTTTTGAACAAAACAAGTTGACTTGTTGACCATGACTTGTGTTCAAAGACATCGTGGACAAAGGGATTATGACATGTTCTAAAAGGAATGCGAACTTGTATCTAGTTACACTATTTGGGTAGGTATGACGGTTTGCTAGAACCTAATCATATCTTATGGGTTCATGTTTGAACTCATTGCCAACTTAGTGTAATCCTAGAGGGTCACACACAATAGAACGAATCGTAAAGGACTAAATTGGAATTATGGAAGAATGTCAGATTTTGGCTCTGGCACGGTCGTGCGCCTTAAAATGGCACGGCCGTGCCATAAATCCAAACCAAGGCAAAACCTGTCGGCATGTTTGGCACGACCGTGCCAAGAAGACAAGCACGACCGTGCCGAAAATTGTCGATATGGGGAATCAAGCGGACCTGATGGCACGACCGTGCCAGATTATAGGGCACGACCGTGCCAGTCAAGTCGGCCAGAATTCTTTGTTGCCTAATTTGGTGACGGGATTTAGGTTTCCTAAGTCCTTAAGGGTTAAGGATTAGGACCTATAAAAGGATCCTTTCAGCAGCCATTAGACAGATGATTATATGTGCCTCCATAAGGTTTGAGAGGTTATTTTCTTGTTCTAAGATCCCAAAAGTGAAGAACAAGAATATTCATAATTCCATATAGTTCTTACAATTGTGAAAGCGTGTTTCATAATTTGGTCTAGCAACCAAGATCAAGTGTTCTTGATATTCGTTCGTGGTGTGGATACCGCTAGAGGGTGAAACTTATCATCTTCATAGTTCGTGATTCTTGCTTTGTTCATGATCAAGATTTCAAGCCTCCATCGAATTCAAGGTTGCAAAATCAAAGGCATCAAGGGTTAGTATTCTAGTATTCATTATGTTGTATTTGACTTAATCATATGAATGGATCTATGGGCTTTGGGTTTCATAAATTTTAAATTCTTAATTCCGCTGCGGATGTTACTTCGAAACCCAACAGTGGTATCAGTGCCCCGTTCATGTTGATTATTTCAATACTAAGATCATGTTGTGTGTATATAAATTGTTTATGTGCCTAGCATGATTTGAATATTGGGATTATGATGTTTATGTGGTCTATGCGTTTTATGTGGTTTATTGTTTTATAAACTTTAATCGCACTGTTCAATCGCAATTAAAATTATGGTGGATTTAAAATTGTTTGGATTATCAATTTTTGATTGGATCAAAGCTTTGATATTCTAGGGATACAAGAATAAATCGTTTATTCAAGGTTTTGATGATCATGGTGATTGGATCACCAAGAACACCAAATCCTAATTGAATCGGGAAAAACAATTTTGAGATAAATTTTGGAACTTTAAAAATTTGGATTTTTCGCAAGGGGTCCGACCGGACCCAAGCCTTGACCCGGCCGGACCTAGGGTTTGGCGCGGGGGTAGGGTTTGGGTTTTGGGTGTGGATCTTGGGTTTAAATCTCCTATTTGTTTTAGTCTTGTGATTCTAAGATTAGTTCAAGGTTTGGATGGCTAATCTACGTTCATCGAGATTGTGTTTCCCAAACTTGATCGCAATCAAGGTTTCAAAGATAAAACGAAATTAGAATTATGAAGAGTTCATAATTGCTAAAATTGAGAAACAAAGTTCTTGATTCAATGATTGGAGATCCATGTGGAATTGTGAATTCAATTGGCCTACGTTCATCGAGACCATCTATTGCTTAGTTTCGGCCACATGGACTACTTTCTTGGTTTCTTGAATTAGTGCGGAATTGTGGTTGCCAATGGCTTAGTTCGGCCGCACTTCTTGTTGTCTTGATTTGGAGATGATGGCCAAAGTTCAAATAATCTCATCCTCATAATAATAGAGAAACTAATGACACATAAATATTATGCTTAAATTAATGGAGATTAATTTAGTGGCTAAACTTGATGCGTAACATGTTTATCTTGTGTGCTCATAAATGTGTTGTATGCTATATGGTGATGAACCTTCAAGAAAGTTTTAAGTCCTTTTTGCCATGCCATGATTAAAACACTTGTTAGTGCATGGGTGATTTTAATGTGGGTTCGCCCTAGCGAGGTGCATTAACTTTATCTATGTATGAGCAAGATGGATGATGTGGGCACGCCCTAGCGAGGCACATCAACCATGCGTTTAAAATGGTTGGACTTAATAAGGCGTCAAAACAGTTTTGGGCCTAGGCAAAAGATGAGATTAAACATGCTTTTGAAATTGGATCACTAAGAATCATATTGGATATGATTGACAAGAAATTGTCTACCTAATTAATTTGATTTTGAGCGGTCCGCCTCCGTGGACTCAAGATTAAATTAAAGTTGGATCTTAGCCCAATTTAAAAGAGTCTCATGAAAGGATCTAAGAGTCATATGGGATATGATTGACAGGGTTGTCTACCTAATTAATTTGATTTTGTGTAATCCGCCATAGCGGACTTAGAATTAAATTAAAGTTGGATCTTAGCCCATTTAAATTATATTATACATTGGATGTATAAGAAGGTTATATAATTTAGTGGGAGTATTTTTGGAAAATACATTATTTATCTCTTTAATGAGATTGGTACTTGTAAAATTTTGGAAATTCTGCATAAGTTGTAGATGACAACTAAAATCATTGCGATTAATCCTTGATAAGGATAAGCTTAAAAAGAATGGTACAAACTTCATGGATTGGATCCTGAGCCTAAGAATGGTTCTAAGGCAAGAAGATGGGTTGTACATTCTTGATGGGCCTATTCCTAAAGAACCCAAAGCCGGAATAGACAATCACAAGAATCATGAGTATGATTCTAGGAATGTGAGTTGTCTTATGCTCGCGATTATGTGCTCAAAACTCCAACAAAGGTTGGAACTTGTGGAAGCCTATTAGATAGGCGTGGAGTTGAGTTACATGTTTCAAAGAGCAATCTAAGCAAGAGAGGTATAAAACCATTGTTGCATTCACTCATTGCAAAATGAGTAAAGGGCAATAAATGGAACTTCACATGCTTAAGATAAAGGCTACGTAGAGCATCTTGAGAAACTTGGTTGTCCAATTGGATTGGAGCAAGCCATGGATCTCATTCTTGATTCATTGTTTAAATGTTATGATCACTTAGTGATGGAATATAACATGCTTAAAATGAATAAGAATTTCTTCGAATTGCATTAACATGCTGAAAAACTGCGAAGATGAAGATATTGGAGAATGGTTCTCCAATGCTCATGGTTCATGATGGAAAGAGGCCAAATGCCAAAAGAAAAGTAAGACAAGAGTTGTCAAACCTAAAGGAAATAATTTTGGTTATAATAATAACTCTAATAGATGCAATTTGGTAAAATGGCAATTGGATTGACCATTTAGAATTGTAGTCAAAATTCTGGGTGATCAATAAAAGGAATGGTAGTGGGACTACCACTCGGAATATTTATGTTATAAATTATTCTTTCTAAATTTAATTATTCGGTATTGGATACCAGAATAATTAGTAAGATGAAAGACTACTTATAGTAATGTTTTATCTACAAACAGTAATGATGCAATGGTTGCAACATTGTTCGTAGAACACTTGTAAAGTGACTTTACTGATGAAGTAGAAAACATTATTTTGTTATAAGATAATGAAGGATATTAATTTCTTATTTGGAATAAGAAAAGTGCTTTATTTATTATGATTTACTTCATTGTGTTATCATATAAATAAATCTTATATCCTAAATCTTGAAGAACAAAATAATAAAGACTATAACATAAATAATTAAAATTCTTTATGCATTATTGTTTTGATCAAATAAATGAGAAATGCATATCTAAAATTCCATGGGACGGAGTTTTAAGTCATATGATTTGGAATCACATGATTTATGCAAATCTTATTTACTTGGATCAAGACATCTTTTACTATGATTGGTTAAAAGGATAATGTCTTAATTGACCCAATACATTTCAATGTGTATGGTGCATTAAGAAGAAATGCTAAAAGAGAATTTTGGTTATACTTGGTAAAACTATTCAAAAATTATGATTGAATCATGATGATGAATAATTAAACCAAGAATTTGACAGTCATCATTAAAGTTGTGAAATGGTTTCACAAATTAACTTCACTAAGAATATCAAATGATATGTCTGCGTGGAAGTATAAGAACCTTATCTGATATGGTTCGTTGGATGACAAAGTCAAAGTGATCTTCCATTATTCATTTTGGGGTTATGTATTTAAAACCGCTATGATTATACTAATCTGAATTCCATCAAGAGAGGTTAAAAGATGAAAGAAAACTCGGTTTGCCTTTCGCAAAGATTTAAGATGGTGAGACCTTTTGGAAAGGAGTTGTCTGGGACACACTCACATTTAAATCTAATAAATATATTTTCATGGGATATCCTAAGGAAACTTGAGGATATAATTTTACTCATAAGAAACAAATGGTTTGTTGATTATGATGATACTTTTCTAGATAAATGGTTTATCTCTAAAAGAATCAATGGGAGTAAAATGTATCTCGAATGGTTCGAGACCTAGAAAATATATATTTTAACCTAAAATGGAAGTTGAACAAGTTTTCACAAGGAGTCGTGAAAAGTCCGTTCAAAAGATATACAAGAACTTGCGTATGTGATAGGACACAATCTATTGCAAGAAATATTGGATATTTCGAAATAGAAAGTGTTGAGGTAAAGTTCACTTGGAATGAAGTATTTACCATCTATCAAAGATGCAATGTCAACTCCACATATTTAGATTTTAATGACTTGGAGTCATGAAATCTAAAAGGCAACCCATGTGTAATAATCAAGTTTGGAACTTGATCATTCTAACCTAAGGTGTAAAAACCAAAGGAGAGGAATGAGTTTTCTTGGAGAAAATTTTACATGGATAGCAAAGAAATTTACTAGAATTCTCGTAGTCACATGTTCATATTTGGAATATGAAAATTGACAAAATGATGTCAAAACAAGTGTTCCTCAACGGGAACTCACTTAAGGATGTATTGGATACAACCTAAAGGTTTTGACAGTCAAAGAAAATTCTGATAAATTATGAAAGTTGCAGAAATCCATTGGATGGATTAAAGCAAGCCTTTGGGAGTTGGAATCTCCGTTTCGATAAGTCAAAAGTTTGATTTGATCAAGAACGAAGATGAACCTTGTATATACAAGAAGATTAGTGGGAGCATAGTGCTATTCCTTATTTAATATATGTGGATGACATATTGCTCATTGGAAACGACATTCCTACACGTTAATCTGTAAAGACTTTGTTAAGAAAGTGTTTCGCAATGAAGAATATGGATGAAGCTACATATGTTCTTGGCATTAAGATCTATAGAGATAGATCAAGGAGGCTAATTGGTTTAAGCCAAAGTACATACATTGACAAAGTCATTTAGAAGATTCCGCAAGGAAGATTCTAAGAGAGGACGGTTGTTAATGTTACATGGAGTTTTCTATGCAAAGACTCAAATGTCCTAAGACAAATGATGAGTGTGAGAAGAATGAATGGGATGCCATTTGCTTCGGCAATTGAATCCATCATACCATGATAAGTACTAAGCCGGATATATCTAA
Organism: Campanula takesimana; assembly: GCA_026119855.1. Lineage (NCBI taxonomy): Eukaryota > Viridiplantae > Streptophyta > Magnoliopsida > Asterales > Campanulaceae > Campanula > Campanula takesimana. The sequence goes on from JAOWBW010000742.1 coordinate 578,415, forward strand.
ATGCTTGGAGCATGACGAGTAGATATTAATCCGACAACCGGTGAGAATCACTGGATGGCTGTGAAACAATTCTTAAAGTACTTAAGAAGGACTAAAGAATTGTTATGATCTATGAAGGGATGGAAGATGATCTCGTCGTATATGGGTACGCGGATGCATGCTTCCAAACCGACAAAGATGATAAAAGATCGCAATTGAGTTTTATAAATAATAGTGAAGCTGTAAGTTGGAATGGTTCCAAGCAGAGTCACTAAATTCTACATACTAAATCTAAGTATATTGCCGCATTGGATGCTGCAAAGGAAGTGGTTTGGATTAAGAAGTTCATTGTGAACTTAAGATGGTTCCTAGCATTGCTAATTCAATAGACTTTATTAGTGATAATAGTCGTGCTATTGATCAAGCAAAGGAACCAAGGGCACATCCTAAATCCAAACACATACTTAGGCGTTTTCTTATCGTTCGAGAAATCGTTGATAAGGGAGACGTACATATATGCAAAGTACCAACTAATGATAACGTTACAGATACGCTAAACAATGAGACTTCCATAAAGCTAAACATGATGGTCATGTTAGGTCCATGGGTATTGGATACCTAGGGAATTGGGCCTAGGGCAAGTGGGAGATTGTTGGTGTTGGTGCCCCAGGCACGTTTGTTGAACGTTGTAAGTTATCATGATAATAAAGAGATAATAGGATTATTATTGTGGCTCGTGTTTGCTTATAATAATCTCCGTCCCTAGAGCTTGTTAAGCACTAGTATAAAGGCTAAATGATCATGGGATGATCATGTTAGATTTATGGGTACTTGTTTGGAACAAGGTACTGGACATGACCCGCGGTATGAGATTTATGTCATGGTCGATGTCATATATAAATCTCATATTAGTTATGTCATTTGAATCCTTAGACATGAAGTTATTATAGTCTTCCACTTGATGAACATTATGTTTGACATATTCAAACGCTGCCTTAACACGGTAGTTATAAAGGGTATGATTGGCATGATTGGATTCACGTAGGGAAGAATAATAAGCCAAATGGATTTGTCCCTCTTCGGAGAGATGTCAAGCTTGGGCCCCTCGAAGGAATGATGTTGGTGAAATGTTTGGCCAAACCCAAATGGATTGATTGGATCAATGTCATTTGGATTATCAACATATTCGGGATCGAGAAAAGTTTTGAACAAAACAAGTTGACTTGTTGACCATGACTTGTGTTCAAAGACATCGTAGACAAAGGGATTATGACATGTTCTAAAAGGAATGCGAACTTGTATCTAGTTACACTATTTGGGTAGGTATGACGGTTTGCTAGAACCTAATCATATCTTATGGGTTCATGTTTGAACTCATTGCCAACTTAGTGTAATCCTAGAGGGTCACACACAAATAGAACGAATCGTAAAGGACTAAATTGGAATTATGGAAGAATGTCAGATTTTGGCTCTGGCACGGTCGTGCGCCTTAAAATGGCACGGCCGTGCCATAAATCCAAACCAAGGCAAAACCTGTCGGCATGTTTGGCACGACCGTGCCAAGAAGACAAGCACGACCGTGCCGAAAATTGTCGATATGGGGAATCAAGCGGACCTGATGGCACGACCGTGCCAGATTATAGGGCACGACCGTGCCAGTCAAGTCGGCCAGAATTCTTTGTTGCCTAATTTGGTGACGGGATTTAGGTTTCCTAAGTCCTTAAGGGTTAAGGATTAGGACCTATAAAAGGATCCTTTCAGCAGCCATTAGACAGATGATTATGTGTGCCTCCATAAGGTTTTGAGAGGTTATTTTCTTGTTCTAAGATCCCAAAAGTGAAGAACAAGAATATTCATAATTCCATATAGTTCTTACAATTGTGAAAGCGTGTTTCATAATTTGGTCTAGCAACCAAGATCAAGTGTTCTTGATATTCGTTCGTGGTGTGGATACCGCTAGAGGGTGAAACTTATCATCTTCATAGTTCGTGATTCTTGCTTTGTTCATGATCAAGATTTCAAGCCTCCATCGAATTCAAGGTTGCAAAATCAAAGGCATCAAGGGTTAGTATTCTAGTATTCATTATGTTGTATTTGACTTAATTATATGAATGGATCTATGGGCTTTGGGTTTCATAAATTTTAAATGCTTAATTCCGCTGCGCATGTTACTTCGAAACCCAACATCCAATAATTAAGAAAATTAATTATTGGCTTTAAATTGTTTATTCTTTATTTGATTAAAAACACCTAAGCAAGACCAATCCTAGATTGGGTGGATTGGGTGCTCCTTGACCTTCCCAATCCATAACTTAACCCCCGAACTCAAGAATCTCACGGTCCGTGTTCTATTCAACAACATGGTGGCGACTCTCAAATCAAAAAGGTAAAGCGAGGATATCTTTTCTCGGGTGCAAACAGAAGGTGTTTGCTCTAGTCACGTTATGTGAATGATTAATGTATTCAAATTTGAACAACATTCTAGAGGGTCCTAAACTAACAATAGTTTTGGATTGGGTGCTCCTTGACCTTCCCAATCCATAACTTTATGGTTCAAATTTGAATACAACTGTCATCATAGTACACCATGGTGTACTATGATGAAAGTTGTATTCAAATTTGAAATTTGAATTTACAACGTTCTAAACTAACCATAGTTTTGGATACTAGTGTGACCATGGTTAAGTTTGAACAAACTTGAGTTTCTTCAACCAAGGTTACATACGGCAAGCTTACTCTATGCGGCAGGCTTGATTCATGCGGCATCTTGATCAATGCGGCAAGGTAATATGTGTGGCGACCTTTAGACCATGCGGCAGACTTGCTTAAGCTGTAGGCTAGGGCTTTGCCACATGTCTCCAGACTTAGAAAAATTGAGGGTCCTAATCTGCCAAGCCTATCAAACTAATAAGTGGACTATTCTAAATAAAGTACAAGTACTTCCTACATTATATCCTAAAGTCCACAAAGAGTAAAATTAGGTTATGGGATCAATCAAATTAAGGTAATAGGAGTGGTTTATAATAAGCATACCCAACAATCACCATGCCCCTGTTCTCACAACCGATGAAGAAAAGGCCTCTTTTTACTGGAACCACTTTGAGGTATCCTTTTTCTTTAAACAGTTTTAGCTGGGACTTCGTCTACCTCTCGATCCATTTATCTGCGAATTTTTAGAAGACAGGCAGGCGGTTCCTACCATGTTGGGCGCCAATATCGTTAGATATCTAACATCTTTCATCGTCATGTGCCAAAGTTTGTGTTTTCAGCCATGCCCAATGGCTTTTTACCACTTTTTTAGGGTAGTTTCAATGATAATACCCAGGTTTTGACTATAAGAAGTAGGCAGAGGCGGCCTAAGATCATTGCCCTAATTTCTAGCTCTGTGAGCAAGGTGTCCAGATGGAACAACCATGTCATTAAGGTTGAGAGCCGCTATTCAGCAACTGGCCTGGCCGACTCTGGAAATAAATCATGGATACTATATTCAGGCAGGCATCATGCCGGGGCCTTGGGGTGGTGTAAGCGTGATGGCGCCCATCACTAGAGGCAACCGGTACCCCGACTGGGTTATTCATCCCAATTTTTCTTTCTTTTAGGACTGTAGGATTAGCCAAACTCAAGTTCGAAAAGTTGTTGGATATAAACTTCTTACATTTGTCTTCATATCTGCTTTGTGAATTTCCCATGCCTGAATTATAACTTTTGCATTTGTTTGTCTGATTTGACCACAGAGGAGGAAAGAGAGCTGGAACAGGAGTATGCGGCCGATCCTAATAAGTTATTGGGAAAAAAGAGGCTGAAATCAAAGACTTCTGGCCGCTCCAAAAGGCATGTCGAGATGGGGGCACGGTAAGAGGTTTTATCTGGGAAGGACGCTGGCCCTCTTCCCATTACTGATGTGGCTAGTGATGGCGGTCGAGCCGAGGAGACTGCAGGCGGCACAGTGTCACCCGTGAGGGATTCAGCCTATATCTAGGCTAGGGAAACTACTGCTGAAGATGCCAAGGCGATGGCCAGTGATGAACCCCTGGGCTGAAAACGAGCCCGAGATGTGATTGAAGAGATTCCTGCGAGCCGACATCCAAGCGGTGTTCTTCCACTAATGCTCCGTCTACTCTTTCCTCAAAGGAAATTGATGCATTGATTACAAAATTTTCTAGAGTTGCCCTGATGAGAAGCCTGGATGTTACTGCTAGGTCTGGTTCGATGATGCGGCTAGGCCGGCCAGTTTTGCACCGAGCTCTTGATGCCGGTCTCTTGGATCAATTGACTTTTACCCCTCCTACCTACTCACATTTAGCTGAATGCAAAGGCCTGATCATTTCCAAGGTGACTGGCTAACTTGTTGTCTTTTGCTTATTCTTTTGCTCCCTTTACTGACTTTAGTTTCTTTCAGCAGCTTGCCACCATTTCTCAGCATGAAGCGAAGCAGTGGTCGGGGGTTATGAAAAAGATGGATGATCTTGAGACTAAGGCGGTTTGGGCCCAGGCGAGGTGCGGTCAGGATGTCGATATAGCCAACAAAGCTCATGAAAAGACCAAGAAATCTCTTGATGAGAAGGCCGAGGTCGTTGTGGCAACGGCGGCAGAAGCCGAGAAGTTGAAGGAGGCCTTGCATCAGTCTGAGTAGGAGGCCAAGTCCCTACGGGAGGAAGTCAAGAAAGAGAGAGAAAACACTGTCATGCTGGCTAAGGAGAAGGATGAGGCGGAGATAAGGTGGCTTCAACTGGAAGAAAGCATCCCGGCAAGGGAGAAGGCGGCCGTGCTGAACTTCAAATGGACCGAGATTCCATTAATCATTAATGACTAGGTGATAACTACTTATATTGATGGTTACACACACGCCATTCGCCAAGTCCATATTCATCCCGAGGTGTATATTCCAGTCCAGAAGTGGGCCCGTCTCCTCCTAAATGATGCTTACAGTATTGAGGCCTGTGCTGCTCACTTGTTGATCCCTTACTCTGACCGGACTCTAAGGTCGATAGCTCGTGATGATGCGACAGAAAAAAGACCAGCCTGGAACATTCCTCCAGTCGATCCCAACAATTTTCACACGCTGGTCGAGCGATTTCGGGAAGAGCTAAGCCTTAGTGAGGAGAAGGATGATGATGAGGAAGAGCTGGGGTCGTGAACTTTTATAAACTTGTTTGTTTCTAGAGAATTTGTAAGGCCAGTTTGGCGCAGTACAATATTTACTTTAATTGTTGTCGTTTAGTATCAGAATGCTCGAGCCCAAGGATGTTTGGGGGGCATTAAACACCTGACATTTATTATTCTCCGTTTACAAACTTTTCCCAGTTTCGGGTGTTTGTCTATTGGTTGTATTCGGCTGTTATGTAGCCTTCAGTTTAGTCACGTCATAATCATGTGAAGCCGAGTTGTGTGAATCAGTTTATTTGATGAGAATTTTTCATAGCCAGTTCGAGCTAAGTGTTCATGGGCCAAGGGGTTATTTCCCGTCATAGGCCGTGGTGAGCGTCATGTGTTCGGTTTTGAATTTGAATAGTCTAGTTTTCAAAACTAGGCTCAAATTGTCGGTGGAGTTAGATATTTTAATCTTAACTCAGGATGGGGACCAAGCATGTCAAGTATGCTTTGGCCAGGCTAGTTATAGGAACCAGGCTTTCATTTGAGTTTACAAGTTTACCTTGGCTCAAATGTTTGGGAAGTCAGGCGTTAATTGCTCCAGACTTCGGATTATGGTCTAGGCATCGTCATGTAATGCTTAAGCCGGGTTCTAGTGTAATGTACTAGGAATGTAAAGTTGACGATGTAAAAGAAAAAGAAATATCATTGATAAAATAAAACTAGAAGTACCAAAACTAGTAGAAACTAAAAAGCTATAAACCAAAAAATCTAACTATAAAAAAATAATCAAAAGATAGGTAGGGTGCCGAGTTGTTACCGGTAGAATTTCCTCAAGTGTTCTGAATGCCATAAGTGCTTTTGCTCTTTTCCTTCTAGAGTTTTGAGCATGTAGGTCCCTTCCAGGATAACATGGGTAACAATGTAAGGGCCTTCCAAATTCGGAGAGAGCTTGTTCTGCTGAGCCTTCCTGTGTGTCGACTCAATCTTTCTGAGCACCTAGTCGCCTACTACAAAAACCCTTTTCTTCACTTTACTATAATGGTAGGCCTTGGTCCTCTGCTTGTAATTGATCATTCTGAGCTGGGCTGCCAATCTTTTTTCGTCAACCAAGTCTAGGTCTAGAAGTCGGTTGTATTCGTTGAGGACTTCATCATAGTTGGTCACTTTGAAGGTAGGGAGTGCCATCTCGGCTGGGGCCATGGCTTCTGATCCATAAGTCAATGCGAAGGGTGTCTCCCCAGTTGGCCCCCGAGTGGTTGTACGAACTGCCTATAGAGCAAGGGAGAGGTCGTCCAGCCACTTTCCTTCATTTCTTTCTAGGTTTTGGTAAGGGCTGTCAGGATGAGCTTGTTTGCTGCTTCTGCCTATCCATTACCCTGTGGATGGCTGACCGATGACTTTCTATGCCTTACTCCAAGTCTGTTAAGTTTTTCAGTGAAAGCGTCCGAGAACTGCAGTCCGTTGTTGGTTATAATAGTATGCGGGATGCCAAACCGACACCATATGTAGTCATGAATGAAATTGATGGCGTTCTCCTCAGTAATTTTTGCCAAATCTCTGGCCTCAACCCACTTGGTGAAACAGTCGACTGCTACGATCACGTACTTATTGCTTCCTTTGGCCATGGGAAAAGGCCCTATTATGTCGACTCCCCACGTGTCGAATGGCCATGTCAGTATGATAAGGCTATGTTCGACTGGCGGTATCTTGGGCAGATCTGAAAATCGTTGGCACTTGTCGCACTTACGCACATAGGCTTGAGCTTCTTCTCTTAACATTAGCCAGTAATACCCAAGTGTTATTACCTTGTCGGCTAGGGTCCTGGCTCCCGGGTGTCCTCTGTAGACCCTATTGTGCACCTCGGCTAGCAGGCTCTCCGTGTCTTTGAGTGAAACACATCTAAGGAGAGGCTTAGTGAATGATCTTCTGTATAGAATTCTGTTCCACACAATGAACCTGGCCGTCTTCTTTTTTATCATCTTGGCTGCCAACTCATCCTCAGGTAGCTTTCCATCTTCCAGGTAGTTTTTGTAGTCGTCAATCCAGGTTCTTTCTCCATCATCAATAACTAGGATCTCTATTCTCTCATAGGCTGGTTGGTCGGCATAAATGACTAAGGGGTTGATTTCTTCCGTTGTGGCCATCTTGGAGAGCAAGTCGGCCTCCTGATTATATTCTCGTCCTACTAGCCTTATTTCCCAGAACTCGAGATCTTTGGTCATGCTGAGGACGAGGTCCTTGTACTTAGTCATCATGTGATTCTCCGTGTTATATTTCCCTTTCACTTGGTTTACTACCAGCTATGAGTCACTGTAAGCTGCCAACTTAGTAGCACCCATGAATTTTGCTTTCTCAATGCCCAAGATTAATGCTTCATACTCGGCCTGGTTGTTTGAGGTGGGGAATTTGAATCTGATAAAGTCTCGTGCAACATGTTCACCACCTGTAATTTTCAAATACACTCCATCCCCGCTTCTACTTTATGTAGTCGACCCATCTGTATACAGGATCCAGCAATTCATTGGCAATTCACCAAAGGGTTCTCTATCCATGGGGAACTTCCTCTTTCGAGCTGTTGGCACGTGTTCTCTTGAAAAAGCGGTTTCAACCAGGAAGTCCACTAGGGGTTGTGCAAGCAGCGTCTTTCTCGGCTTATATGTGATGTTGAAATCGGTCAACTAAATGGACCAGTTGAGCAACCTGACAGAACTGTGGAGTATTTTCCTGAGGGGCACATCGTGTAGACCGTGATAGGATGGGCAGAGAAATAGGCTCATAATTTTTGGGCTGCTACTACCAGGGCAAATGCTATCTTTTCGGCATTGAAATACCTGGTCTCGACATCGGATAGCGCCTGCTTACATAATATACCGGCTTTTGGACCCCGTTTTCTTCTTGAGCAAGTACTGCTGCTACAGCGCGGTCGGTTGCTGCAAGGAATACGTAAAGCGTTTCTCCCATAACCGGACTACTGAATAGCGGTAGGGATCCCAGGTATCCCTTTAACTGCTATAATGAGGTCGATCACTCTGGCGTCCAGGCAAAGTATTTTGTTCCCTTTAAAGCTTTGAAGAAAGGGAGAGACTTTTCTGCTGATTTTGCAATGAATCTTCCCAAGGCGGCAACCCTTCCATTCAATCTCTAGACTTCTTTGATACATGTCGGCTCCTTCATGTCTATGAGTGCTTGGATTTTCTCTGGGTTAGCTTCAATGCCCCCTCTGTGATGAAGCCTAGAAATTTACCCGCCGTGACTCTAAATACGCACTTGCTGGGGTTAAGCTTCATGTCGTTGGCCTTCAAATTCTCTATTATCTCCTTCAGGTCTGGGATATGGCTTCCTGACTTGGTCTTTATTACCGTGTCATCAATGTAGGCTTCCATGTTTCTTCCGATTTGTGACTTGAAAACCTTGTTGACCATCCTTTGGTAGGTTGCTCCAGCATTTTTTAGACCGAAGGGCATCATCACGTAGCAGTAAATTCCTCTTGCCGCTTGGAAGGCCGTCTTCTCAATGTCTTCTGCTACCATTTTGACTTGGTGATAGCCCGAGTAAGCGTCAAGGAAGCTAAGTGTCTGGTGTCCAGTGATGGACTCTACCAGCTCATCAATCCTTGGGAGCGGGTAATTATCTTTATGGCAGGTTTTATTGAGATCCGTGAAGTCCACACACATCCTCCATTTGCCATTCTGCTTGACGACCATGACGACATTGGCCAACCATTCCGGGTAAGTTGCTTCCCTTATGATGCCGGCCTTCAGTAGCTTCTCCACCTCTACTTTAATGGCTTTTTCTTTGTCTCTGGAGAAAACTCTTCGCATCTGTTTGACTGGCTTAAAAAAACTTGTCCACTTCAAGTTTATGGACAGCAATGGCCTCTTTAACCCCGACCATGTCTTCTACCTTCCATGTAAACACGTCCAGATTCTTTTTTAGTAAGGAGATGACCTCTTCTCTCTCTCTTTCTGAAGAGATTTGTTTTCCAATCTTTATCTTCTATTCAGGGTAATTCGGGTTGATTACGACCTCGTCTAGTTGATTGACCTGTTTAAGCTCTGGTCCATCCCTGAATTCCAAAGTTTCTATGATGATTTGCTTAACCTTTTCCTTGTTTTTACCTTCTAGGTTAAATTCTCCAAGTCTAAGAGTCGGACGACCTCGGTTTCGACGTGAGTAGGTTCTGTGGCCCCTGAGCTTGGGGCGAGTCACTCAGCTCGTCAGAAGCTGTATTTAGAATTACGCCGATGTTTGATGTCGACTTGGTAACCGTGGTCGTTCTAGAAAGAGTGACGTTCTTCTCTGGAGTATCAATCTCCATTCTGTTTTTAGTCTTCCTAGACTTAATCACATGCTCCAAAAAATGTTTAGGGGCACCCAGTACACATCCTACGCCTGCTGGGGTGGGGAAATTCACCCTTTGGTGTGGGAGGGAAGCAACCATTCCTAACTTTCCTTGGCTAGGGGAACCCAAGATAGCATGATAGTCACTGGCTAGGTCCATGACAATGAACGTAATTGTTGCCGAGGCCTTGTAAGGGTATTCTCCAATTTCAAGCAGTATGTCCACGGTCCCTTTCGCTTCTTCTTTGTGGTTTGTGAACCCTTCTAGTCTTCCATTATAAGGAGTCAGCATGCTGTCTGGTAGCTCTATTTCCTTGAAAGTTCTGTAATAAAGCACATCTTTAGCAGCCCCTGAATCAATAAGGAGTCTTTCAGACTCACAATTGTCTATCCTTCCCTTGATTACTAGCGGTTGTTCCCTTATTACTTTGTTCCCGTCCAGTTCGTTTGAGGAAAACTGATCACTTCTTCCCCTTTATGAATCCAGGGGGAATGTGATATACTTTTCTCAGCTCATAAATTTGTTCTTTTAATTTGGTATTTGAGGGATTTCTTCTCGTATGACTCCAATCAATTTTTCTTTGGGGGGTCTATCCTCTCGTTCTTCCTCCTCCCTTCTTCCCTTGGGCGCTTGTTGTCTTTCTTTACGACATATCGGTCGAGCTTCCCTTGGTCAACCCATTTATGTACTATCTTCTTCAGAGCATAGCAATTTTCTGTTTCATGCCCATTGTCTCTATGGTAGGCGCAGTATTTGCTATTGTATTTCGGATATTTGGGATTTTCTCTGCTGGGTTTGGGGTTAGGAAGATCTACCAAGTTCATTATTTCTGAGATGGGATTTGTGAGGGGGGTGAAGATCTCCATTCCTCTCGTTCTGTTTTTCCCTCTGTTTCCGCCTCCATTAGACCCCTGGGTTGAGTCTCCATTGGTCAGCTTACTTTCATGATCTCGGTCCCTGTCCCCAAATTTCAACTTTCTTTTCTCCTCTGCAATAGCTGTTGCATAGGCCACATGGTACAATTCAGACTTCGTTCATGGTTCCCTTACCGATAACTCATAGGTGAGGGCATCAGATCTTTTCCCGTTAGAGAAACACACTATTATTTCTCTATCGGTAAGCCTTTCTTCAATGGAGTCTGCCAAGTTCCTGAATCTTTGGAAAAAATTCATGGTCGTCTCATTTTTTCCTTGTACCATGTTAGCCAGATCAGAGAGTCTCTTCTTTCTCGCTCTAGCAGTGGAGAAATATTCCAGAAATTTCATCTTCAACCTAGAAAAAGAATCGATGCTCCTTTTTTCTAGATCCATGAACTAAGACCTAGCTGCTCTTGTCATCGTACTGGCGAAAGCTTTGCAAAGGATATCGTCTTGATTGGATATCAACGCCATCATGCCCTCGAAAGCCTGAAGGTGATCTAAAGCGTTAAACTTGCCAGAGTACTTGTCTAAGTTTGGGAGCTTTAGTTGTGGGTTAGGTAGAGAATCCCTTATCCACTGTTTAAAAGGACGCATCACGTCATAGTCATTCCTAGGTCTTCTTTACCCTTGGTTCATCTCCACGTTCTCTAATCTTTCCTTCAGATCCATTATGGTTCGATCACTTATTCCCGAGCTATGATGAGAGCTCCTCTGTCTATCCCTTCCTTTGTCTCAAATTTTCCTAGCAACTCGGCTTATTTCTGGATCATGGATAGTTCTTCTAGGTGGGGTGCGATGTGTTTGTGCCTGCTTTAATGGATACCAACGTCAATCATATTTTTCTGCGTCTTTCCCTAGAATTTTACGTCTGGGGATTCGGCTTCTTCTTCCCTCCTCTGATTTATTTAATTTCTCAAATCTCTTCCTTCATGATTTATTGGGCTAAGTCGACCTTCAAGTCGGCTTGCTAGATTTTCCTGGGGAGCATCACGTGGATCCTGGTGACGTTGGCCATCAGCACATGGGATTTCCCTATGGTTACTCCTTCTAGCATCCTCATGAGCTCCTCTAGTTCTGGAGGGCTGGAAGATGTGCCATGGAGTGCTCAGGGTCATACTCCAGGAGAGCTCTTTGAGCGTCAGCCAATTATTGGAGAGTCGTGAGATTTTGTTAAAGCAATGCTCTTCGATCTAAAGGCTGTGGTCTTGATGGGCCAGCTTCACTATTTTGAGGTCGGGTAGTTGTTCTCCTCCGGCGTCCATATATTTGTGTAACCTCAGGTGGAGGCCCTCTTGAACACGTATGCATACCGCCCCATGGGGTTGAGGCGGAGGAGGAGGGAGCCCTTGAGTCAGAGCAGCGTTATTGGCCACGTTAGGTGGTGGCAGATTAAGATCGCCTTCAGGCGTAACACATGCTTGTTGCCCGTCGGCTGGTATTTCATCCATGAGGAGATTGTGGTTTATCCGGACAAAAATTTCTCCGATCTAACATTTCCTGGCAATGGAACCAAACTGATGCTGCGAAAAACGTACCGGATCAGCCTTTCGTCGAACGATTCGGATAGTCCCAGCAAAGAGAACTCCTTAATCAGATCTACACACACGAAACGATAAACGTGATCTATTCGGGCTTCACCGGCTAAGGCCCTCCAGTGTGAGAGTAAGAATATGATTTTTATGAGATAAAACAAACAGAAATCAATTGACTAGTTTGTCGTATGAGAGCCTGTTTATATAGGCGCTGGTGAATTAGTCCTGACTTGCTAATGAAGTGATAGAGTCCGTTTTAGAGTAGAACTCGTATTTAGGAAAGTAGAAATCCTGATAAGGATTGTGATCATTCTTTTCTGTGTAAAAGATATCTCCTTGTTAAGTAAGGAATCCTTTTATTTGTACAGAGATTGGACTCTTATTTGTTGATTCCGTATTTTATTAGGGATGTAACCTTATCCCTATTAAATCGGCACAAGTCGGTATATGGACCACACCTCGGCATATGACTAGTCGAGACATGTCTTGGTCCTTGATTCCTGGGCTTGGGCCCGTACATAATGTGGCCCTGTATCTCAGTCGGTTTATGTCGTTCAGTTTCCTACATTTTTAGCAAACTAAATCATCATAGGCCTAATTTTTATTAGTAAAAACATAAATAGATCAAAGTTTAAGAAAGCGTACCAATTGCCGAGGTCGGTGTAGAGCCTAAATGACTTGAACTACTTCGGTGGGGAATTGTGGGGATTAAAAGGGTATTAAGAGGAATCCTTGCTACCAATTCCGCAGTTCCGTGGGGCTTTAGATATCTGGAAAGTTGCGTCTATTGCTCAAGGAGAAGGGGAAAATTTAAAGTGTTTCTAACTAGGGGTAATGGTGTTGCAGAACATACTTAATAGAAAACTCATCATCGCGCGACATAAATGTGTGTCGCACGACTAGGGTTTCATTTATTGGTTAACAAGTACTTCCTTATTTAAATGTTTTAGAAATGTTCAAAATGATCAAGAAGTCCTAGTGAGTTCTAAAATATATATTTAACGGACTCTTCAGGGTGGGTTACAAACAGAGCACCTCAACGACAGTACTTGCAGGTGAAGTGGGTTTAGTGATTAAAAAAATGATCTCAATCTATAAAGGGTAATTGGAAATTGATGGACTAGTGAAGTCTAACATATGGAAGATCCAACAAGTTACCAGGTTAGTTTAGAAAGGAGGACTTTTGGAAGTCAAGAAAGGAGGACTTTTGGAAGTCATAACTCTCGATAGGGAAATGAACTTGTAGATCAAACGGGATCGTACGTCGTACTCAGGAATGACTGAGGTGGTCATGAAGGTTGGACTTTAGAAGTCGCGCAAGTAATGAATAAGGTGGTCATGAGGGTTTAAATTCTGATAGTAGCGCAAGGAATGACTAAGGTGGTCACACGACTGAACTTGTTCATGAATGACCAAGGGGAATCAAGCCAAGTAATAGTTCGAGGATCGAATCGAGATGAATGTTGAGAACTGAATTTTGAAATGTGTGCGGTATATGAAGACATGACGTCTTACAAATCGTATGGATCAAGAGAATAAACACACGGTATGTGAAGGCATGTAGTCTTACACACTGCGAGGGGGGGGAAATATAAGGTATATAAAGATGGGGAGATCATATGGATCAAAAATATAAAACCACGATATGCAAAGACATAGTGCAATATGGGCTTAGAGAAAGAGAAAACATACGGTATATAAATATGGGACGACTTATGGGGCATTTGGATCAATAATAAGACTAAATTAGACATTTCGGGGCGTCTCCGATCGAATGAGACATTTTAGGGACGTCTCAAAGCAAATGAGACATTGTGACCGAATGAGACATTTAGGGGCCTCTCGAACCGAATTAGATATTTAGAGGGTTCTCGAACAAAACGAGACATTTAGAGGCACTTAAGACCTAATGAAAGAATTAAAATAAAGAAGACCAGGAGCTAAAAGGTCAATTTAATAGATAGAGACCTAAGTTGTCGCACGACATTGTTCTCAAATTCAAGTGTGTTGCTTGGCACACTTGAATTCGTCCATATCAGTAGGTACACAGACCATAAAATTTTTTGGTTCATTTTTGTTCTATATTTTGTGAAAATAGAGGGGGGTTGTTTTTTGGGTGATTTTCAAGCAAACCAAAAGGGGACATTTAGATTCACATTTCGATGGCAAAGGAGGAGTTCTTGGAAATGGTAAAGCAAAAGGAGAAACATGTCGCCTGTAAACTCAACCTTTCTTCATTCCTACCTTTAATCCGGATGAGTTATACATTCAAAGTGATAAGTACGCCTCAACTAACTTTCCCAGTGGGGTAAGAAGCTTCACTGATCCTTGCATTCGTCATTTTTTTCTTTTTATTTTAGATGGTTCTTTGAATACTAGTTTTTTTTTTTTTGTTGTTGAATTTTGGGGGTTTGGTTGGTTTGATTTTTATTCATAAGTTGTTTTGCATTTGTTGAATTGATGTTGTTTGGAGAATGGGTGTGTGTAGTTTTTCTAAAAAATAAAATTCACACATTTTAAATATTAAAGTGGGTTCCCGCTCTACACGGACACATATCATACATGAATATCTTTGTGAGGAATTTTCGTAGTGTGTATGTATAATGTGGGAATAACATTTATTTGATGTGTTTACAAGAAGAATGTGCACTCATGAGGCTCATCAAAAGGTGTATGAGTTGTGGAAGAAGCTCCTGAGTGGTGATTGTATCCCGCACCACACTATCGAGTATATCGACTTTGCTCTTTTCTTTGATGCCTTTAAGAATGTCAGGCCCACACTGAAGAGTACTGTTGATGCCCTAGAAAACACCCCCGCTAGAGCTTCGCGTGATGGAATTGCCCATGATGTCTAAGTGATTTTTAATTTATGAGTCATCACCTATGTTATGAGAGGAACATAAGAAAAACTTAAGTCTAAAACATGCTAAATAAGATATTCAAGTATGTGGGTGGTTCGGGGGTTAGGTTACAAAAATGGGAAGATGTTAGGCACCCGCCCCGCCTAACATCATGGTCATTTTGCTACTCTAGGTGTTCTAGATGATGTTTAAGTGTAATTTTCCTTCCTATATTTGATTAATGCCTATGGGGAATTTTGGTGGGGGGATTTAAGATGTAGGGATATAAGCTTAACTAACTTTAACATATGAAGTAGTCATTATGGTCATGTTTCATTAATGGAGATTGCATACATTGACAAAGACAAAATAAGAGCAAATAAAAGGAGTAAGTTAGAGGAGAGGGAGGGAATACCTAATCAAGGAAGAGACCGAGGGAACCAATAGTTATGGTGAGGATGCTTTTTTAGAGTTGTTAGGCACCCGCCCCGCCTAACGTCATGGTCATTTTGCTACTCTAGGTGTTATCAAAGATGTTTAAGTGTAATTATCCTTCCTATATTTGATTAATGCCTATAGGAAATTTTGGTGGTGGGGTGGGGGAATTAGGATGTAGGGAAATAACATTACCTAACTTTAACATATGAAGTATTCATTATGGTCATGTCCCCTTAATGGAGATTGCATACATTGACGAAGACCAAAAAAAGGAAAATAAGAGGAGAAAGTTAGAGTAGTGGGAATACCTAGTCAAGAAAGAGACCAAGGGAACCAAATAGTTATAGTAAGGATGCTTTTTAAGAGTTGATTTGAATGTGGAATTTGGGGTATTTATAGATCCAAAATAAGAGGGAAGGAAAGAATTTAGAGGGAAGGAAAGAGGGAAATCAGTAACTGACATGTGAAAGGTGCATGCGTTTGAGCTTATACGCGTGCATCACGTCTATGGGCTCAAATGAGCGCACATCTCAAGGGTTTAAGGGAGGCACGTGAGTTTAGAATGGAGTGGAAAGACAAAAAGGACATTAAAAGTTAATTTTATTATTTAGATTAGTTCAAATTTAATAGAATTAGTTAGGAACTTAATAGAACTAATAGAAATCAGCAAAGAGAAGTAAACAAAAGACTAATGTATGCAGTAGAGGAGTAAGAGGTCCAAAGCGGGGTGTCTATATAGCCCTTTGACTACATGGAATGCAAAGCAACGCGCCAACGATAAAAAGACATCCGCCTAGAACATCAACAAAGAAAAAACTCAAACAGAGTTAGGGAGAGAAACACCTCTTGTGTAGGTGAATTGATTGATGTCGTACACCTAGAGGCCCACAAGCTTTGAACATATTTGAATAAATCGTTGGATAAATCTTATATATAGAAAAGAAAACGATTACAGTATAACTGAAATTACAATTACAAATTGAAAGAATGAAAATAAACAATATAACCGTCTTTAATCTCTTGTATCTGAGTCTTGTGAGAACACACACTCCTTAAGACTAATTCATCCCCCTCTCTACAAGTGCTTGAGGTTTCAACGGGCGTTGGTCTCCTAGGATAAAACAGATGAACTGGATGGAACTCCGCACTTGAGCCTTCCGGCGAAATGAACTATGCTTGGACAAAATCACCGTTCGAATTATTCAGGGAGGCCAAAGGAAGAAGAAGAACAAAATGCAAGAGGGAGGAAAGAGAATGCTAGAAAATTTTCTTTTGTGTGTTTCTTCTCTCTTCAATCTTTCAAAGAGTTGTGGGTGTCTTTTATAGCTCAAAACTCCCAAAAAGATTAATTCCACAATTAATCTACATATTGATGATCAATATAATTCAACAATTATATTTGTCATCAATTTTATTTGGAGTTACTTTTGCAAACAATAATGGATATTTAACCTTGGAGGTAACTCTTGAAATTCTAGAAGTTACAACTTAAACTTCTTGAGTTATTTTTTCCATTTTTCCCACATGTGAGACAAACTCACATTTCTAACTTCCATCCATTTATTTTTGAGCAATAGTATTTTTTTTAGTGAAAATCTTGAGAAAAAAATGTTTTACACTCGTTTTAGTGTAAAACTTGTTTTCATCCATTAATATAAAACAAAATGTCTTAATATTAAACAGGTTTTACAGATCTCTTAGTGTAAAACAAGTTTTTCATAAGACTGACTCTTTTTTTATCTACCAACCTTCAAATTGGATAAATAAAAATTATATTTCAATGTTCTCATGAAATAGAACATGAACCCACTATAATCTTTGTCCAACGACAACGATTTTGCAACACACTTTTCCAACACAAATATGCGGAAGCTTTCACTCTGATTCCATTATACTATCATATCCCTATATATAAGTTTGAAAAATGAAAGAATACTGCTGATGTATATATATTGTAATAACCGGCCTTGGGTCAATTAATTATTTTATTTTGGTGAACTCTTTTATTATATGGACTTAATTAATTAAGAGTAAGAGTGGATTTAAAACGTTGGGCCCAAGTTATTCAAAACCCAGGCAGAGAGAGGAGCCGCAAGAGAAAGAGAGAGATCGGGCAAGGAGAAGAAGGAGAAGAAGAGAAGGAGATCACCTAAGGTAAAACCCTACTCCCTAAACTCCGACCTCTCCGTTTAGTCACCTAGCTAATCTTGAATACGGATTGAAAACCCTAATCACAATGATGAAATAGGGTTATAAGATTGATGTTTAAGGGGGATTTGATTAGGGTTCTTGTTTAGCATGTGTGTGTGTGTCGTGTGTGTGTGAGTGTGTGCAGTGTGTGTGTTAGGCGTGCTGTGTGTATGTGTGTGTGTGTGTGTTATACGTGCTGTGTGTGTGTGTATTATGCGTGTATGTGTGTGTGTATTATGCGTGCAGTGTGTGTGTGTTTTAAAAGTGAAAACAGTGCGTGTTGTATGCTGTGAATAGTAAACTGTGATTAGTGTGTGCTGTGAATAGTAAACTGTGATTAGTGTGTGCTGTGAATAGTAAACTGTGATTAGTGTGTGTGATGTGAATAGTAATCTGTGAATAGTATTTGGGTGAGTATAATGGAACCCTAAAACATATTAATTGGGAATAGAAACAATGAAACCCTAGGGGTATTTTGGTAAACTAAAAAGGGTATTTTGGGAATATAAATAAAGGGTAGTAAAAACCCTAGAATGAATATCAACCTTAAAAAGGGGGTTAAAGAAGATAAACCCATAAGGTTAAGAAAGTAAAAGAAAAGTATTTGGGGACGGAAGTAAAAAGTATTACTTGTCCTAAGACTATTTTGTGCATGATTGTAGATTCGTGCACGAGGTTTGCTAAACGGAATAACGCAAAGCCAAGGTAAGGGATTACGTTCCTTAAGTATTTGAGATTCATCCTTTAATGTAGGATTCTCTTAATTCTTTCAAGTGTAGCTACTAATGGCCGGTAGCATTTGAACTCTGATGTTGATATAACGTCTTTTGAACTATCTTACCCATGATATGTGTTGTTCATAGGGTATCTAAGTAAATCGAAATTGCTTTATGTATTCTTGTACATTGAATACTTTGTGGAACATGACTATATCTAATTGAAACGGGTATAGTTAGCTTAGTCTGATTGACAAGGGCTTAGCTAGAATTAGTCTGAGTGAAAAGGGCTAATTAAGATAGTCTAATTTGATTGAAAAGAATTAGACGTAATTAGACGTAAACGCTGCTTGATGAAGTGGCTTAATGATCATGATCGAACTTAAGAGGGAGCACCGTGAGGAGGTGTAAGGTCTCTCGACACCCTGAAAAGGTGATGAATGAAACTGTGGAATTGACGGACTTGTATTAGGGCCATAATTCTTTGAACGTGTTAACTGTGTTTTGTATATATATACAGTTAAGATTATTGATGATTAGCCTTTCTTTGAAATATAATTGTTTGGCTCCGTTCTTTCGGTATCTCTTCTTAGTACCCGGAGAGATCCCGTATGAACTTACTGGGCATTGTTCGCTCACCCCTTCTTATTCTATTTTTCCCAGGTAAAGACTAAGGATATAGTTGGATTGCAAGGAAGAGCAGTCCGGGATTATCAAAGAGTTAATTAAGACATTACTTTTATTTTTATGTTGAACTAGTGGGTTGTACTAGCCGTTGGGATTCAAATATCAGTTACGCTTCCGCATTATTTTAAATTATGGTTAAGTAAACTAGCCGTTGAATGGTAACGTTGGTTTTGAATTTATGTTGACGTTTGGGGATTTTCCCTAGCTTATGGAATTTATTTATTATGTGAAAGTTGGGTCGTTACAGTTGGTATCAGAGCTATGGGATTAGAACTTAAGGGATAGGAACACTGATATTGAATAGGTTTGATTTGAGCGTTCTGGGAAGACTAGGGTTGCTTGAAGTCAAACTAGATATTTAAGGAAACTTTCTAAATAAGGAAACCTACTATTTTGGGAAAGAACCTAAGATAGGATTTCTTTTGAAGCTTCATTCCTTCATATGTTTAAAGATAATAGTTATATAACTTTAAGTATGTGGTACTATAATGATTTTGTCTAATTGTAGGAAATGGACAAACATAGCATCCTGAGGAAGAGATTGATTTAAAGGTATACTCGTGGAACTAAGGGACTACTAAAGACGATAGAGAAAGAAAGAGCAACGACAAAGAATGTCATGGGAAGATTGTTGTATGCCAACAATGCATATAAGGAAGTTAGGAGAGAACTAGAAGAAACCAGAGAGAAGTTAATTGATAATGAAGAGTATACCGACTTGGTGAGGAATCAAGGACGAGCATATTTCTATGAGTTAAAGGAGCTAAGGGCACAAATGGATGCAAACCCTGCTCAAGGAAACCCTCCAGTCAAAGAGGTCCCAATAGAAGAAAACCTGGTGGCTGTAGAGGAACCAGTAGAAATTGATATTATAGTGGAGGGCAATGAAGCCGCCCCAATCTTGATTGAGGATGATGAAGAACTGGAAGAGGTACTGTTCGTAGGCCAAGAGGCTCAAGGAAAGCACCGAAAGCCCCAAGTGGAAGGCCTAGGGGAAGACCTAGGAACATAATTCATGATTGAAGAGGAGACAAAGAATTTTTTTTTATTTATATTTCATAGCATTGATAGCTAGTTCTAGTTTAGAGAATACTAGAAATTTATTTTGTTTTCATATTTTATTCCAAGAAGATTCTATTAATAAAAGTTTATGATTTATTTAAGCAAGTGGCTTTATTAACTGTCTTGTTCTTAAGTTTATGGCGTGTGAGCTGGTTAGAACAAAAGAGTACTGATCAAATGAAAAGATCATAAGTAGAATTGGCTTATTGAAACGGCCAAGTGAAA
Organism: Campanula takesimana; assembly: GCA_026119855.1. Lineage (NCBI taxonomy): Eukaryota > Viridiplantae > Streptophyta > Magnoliopsida > Asterales > Campanulaceae > Campanula > Campanula takesimana. Next base: position 598,440 of record JAOWBW010000742.1, read on the forward strand.
TAAGTTTTGGTCTAGTAAAATGATCGAAACAAGAATGAAAATAACCAATTGAAACGGTTAAGTATAAAAGTAATTGGATTAGTAAGACGGCCAAATGTGAATGAAAATAGGTCTAGTGAATCGACCTATGATTAATAAGTAAGAGTCTAGTGAAATGACTCCTTTATGAGGAATTGTCTATTGAAATGACTAGAGATCTAGTGAACTAATCTTATGTGAAAACTGTTACGTCTTTTGGGGATGGCCTTTTATGAAAGTATTAAGCATAGTAGCAATGCTTGTGTGGCGTGAGTGATAGCGTTTACCCATGATACTAACAAGAGTGTGATCTTAACCAGATGTCAGGAAGGGGTAATAGGAGGAACACTAACAACGCTGGGAACAACAATGGACACGTCGATCCTAATATGGCAAATTTACTACAAACCTTGAACCAAACAGTGGCTGGGATTGGTCAAGTTATGGCGACTTTATCTCAACCGCAGCAACAAGCTCCGTAAGTTCCATTAATAGATCCATTGGAAGTATTCCAAAAGAGGAACCCAGAGTCATTTTCTGGTACGAATAAGGAAAAGCCCGAGGACTGGGTGAAAGACATGGAGAAGATATTTGAGACACTAGAATGCACGCCAGAGAGGAAAGTGGTCTTTGCAACATTTATGTTGAAAGGGCAAGCCTTAAAGTGGTGGGAAGCTGAGAAGAGGTCTGCTATTGCTCGTGGAGATGCTGAGTTTACTTGGGACAGGTTTAAGCAAGTATTCTGCAAAAAGTATTACCCAATGAGTGTTCAAAACGCTCGAGTGGCAGAGTTTATGACGCTGACGCAAGGCAAAATGACAGTGGATGAGTATTGTGAGAAATTCACTGAGTTGTTGGAGTTTGCCCCCGCGTTTTTCGACAATGAAGAGCAGAAGGCTCGTAAGTTTGAATTTGGGTTGAGTGATCGGATCCGTTATCGAATCACTCCGTTGATGCTACCCACTTATGATCAAGTGTTAGACAGAGCCAGGATAGTGGAGAAAGAAGCGGAGAGTTACCGCAATAAGAAGGAGGAGAAAAAGAAATCCACTGAGAAAGAGTCAACCAAAGGAAATTGGAACTGTGAAGAAGGTAATAAGCGTAAGGCTACTGATGACCGTGAGAAGGATAATGCAACGAATAAGTACCCAAATAGAGGTCAAGGAAACCGAAGGGATGGCAAGAGAGGTGATGCTAAAGGGCAAGGTCCTACTGAGAAGTGCCAGATTTGTGATGGAACCCACAAGACAGATGAATGCTGGTACAAGGAAAAGAAGTGTTTCAATTGTGACAAGGTGGGACATCCGCAATGGAAATGCCCAGAACCCAAGAAGGAAACCAGAACTCAAGGAGAAAGGAATAACAACAAAGGGAATGGTGGAGGTAATGGGCGTATAATCACTATGATAGCCAAGGATGCACGAGCCACCAATGATCTCATGGTAGGTACGATCCAATTATACTCTTGTAATGTTCGTGGATTGATTGATACTGGTGCTACACATTCTGTAATAAGTACTTGCTTAGCTAAGAAGATGAAATTGATTCCTGAGGCGTTAGAGAGCTCTTTAGTAGTAGATACCTTAATTAAGGATTCAATCCCTATTACGTCAGTATATAGAAATTGTCCCTTGGAACTGGGTGGAAGAGAATTTGAAGTTGACTCATTAGCTTGGAGATCGACGAGTTTGATGTGATCTTAGGAATGGACTGGTTAGCTGCATACCATGCCCATGTAGATTGCTTTAAGAAGGAAGTTCACTTTAGACTGTCATCTGGAGAAGATTGTTGTTTCCGAGGAACGAAATGTAGAAACCGGTCGAACCTTATATCAGTAATGAAGGCTCGCAAACTGTTGAGAAAAGGGTGTGAGGGATTTCTGGTGTACGTGAGTACTACGGATCGGAAGGAGGTAACAATAGAATCCCTTTCTGTGATTAAGATTTCAAGGATGTATTTCCGGAAGACTTGCCAGGGATACCGCCTGAACGAGAAGTGGAATTTTCCATCAATTTGGTACCAGAGACTACACCAATATCGAAGGCACCATATAGAATGGCTCCGGCAGAATTGAAGGAATTGAAGGAGAAATTGCAAGAGTTATTGGATAAAGGGTTGATCAGGCCGAGTGTATCACCATGGGGTGCACCGGTATTATTTGTGAAGAAGAAGGATGGGTCGATGAGGTTATGTATCGACTATCATGAACTGAACCGTGTGACGGTAAGGAACCAATACACATTGCCTAGAATAGATGATTTGTTTGATCAGCTTCGTGGAGCGTGCTACTTTTCAAAGATAGACTTGAGGTCTGGTTACCATCAACTGAGAGTAAAGAAGGAAGACATATCTAAGACGGCCTTTAGAACGAGGTATGGGCATTATGAGTTCGTAGTGATACCGTTTGGGTTGACTAACGCACCGGCAGCGTTTATGGAGCTTATGAATAGAATATTTCAAGAGTTCTTAGACAAGTGCGTAATTGTATTCATTGATGACATTTTGGTGTATTCGAAAACCAAGGAAGAACATGAGGAACATTTGAAGCTAGTACTGCAAATCTTAAGAGAACAAAAGTTATATGCTAAGTTCAAGAAATGTGAATTTTAGTTGGAAAAAGTGGCATTCTTAGGGCATGTGGTGTCAAAAGATGGGATTGCCGTAGATCCGACAAAGATAGTTGTTGTGGATTGGGAGAGACCAACCTCGGCAAGTGAGATAAGAAGTTTCTTAGGGTTAGCTGGTTACTATAGGAGATTCGTAGAAGGTTTCTCGAAGTTGTCAGTGCAATTGACGAGGTTAACTCAGAAAGGAGCAAAGTTTGTTTGGTCGGAGGAATGTGAAGAGAGTTTTGAGGAGTTGAAGCGACGATTGGTGTCCGCACCAGTTCTTGCTTTACCATCTGGGTCGGATGGATTCGTAATATATAGTGATGCTTCACTCAAAGGACTAGGCTGCGTATTAATGCAGAATGATAAGGTTATAGCCTACGCATCTAGACAGTTGAAGAACCATGAGAAGAATTATCCAACCCATGATCTAGAATTAGCCGCAGTGGTGTTTGCCTTGAAGATATGGAGGCACTACTTGTATGGGGTGACATGTCAGATTTACACTGATCATAAGAGCCTTAAGTATATATTCACCCAGAAGGAGCTTAACATGAGACAAAGAAGATGGTTGGAGTTATTGAAAGATTATAACTGTACGATTTTGTACCACCCTGGGAAGGCCAATAAGGTGGCGGATGCACTGAGTAGGAAGAATCGTGGGACACTAGCAACGTTAATTTCTAAGGAGGAAAGCGCGTGGAACCACATTAAGATCTCTAGCATGGAGGTGCATGTTAACGGTTATTTGGCTCAAATGAGTGTTCGGCCAACGTTTATGGAAAGGATTAAAGAAGCACAAAGAGTGGATGAAGAACTAATGAAAGTGCATGGGAGTATCGCTAAAGGGAAGGCAAAAGACTTTCATGTGGGGGAAGACGGAATCTTGAGGTACCAATCTAGAATATGTGTGCCAGATAATGAAGATATCAAGAGGGAGATCTTAAAGGAGGCTCATTGTTCGAGATTCTTCGTACATCCTGGAAGTACGAAAATGTATAGAAACTTAAGAGAGTCATTCTGGTGGAACAATATGACCGGCAAGATTATTACAGTCATTACCTATCCCAGAATGGAAGTGGGAACATATAGCTATGGATTTGGTGGTAGGGTTACCAAAGACGTTGAAGGGATACAATGCAATTTGGGTTATTGTGGATAGGCTTATGAAGTCGGCTCACTTTCTAGCAATTAAGGTAAATGATTTGTTGGAGAAGCTGGCCAAGTTATATATTGATGAGACTGTGAGATTGCATGGGATACCTGTTTCGATAGTGTCTGATCGAGACGCAAGGTTTACATCGAAATTCTGGAAGAGTCTACAACAAGCATTGGGTACGGAGTTAGCAATGAGTACCGCTTTTCGCCCACAGACGGATGGACAGTCAGAAAGGACTATTCAGACTCTAGAAGATATGTTGAGAGCTACGTCGTTGGACTGGCAAGGGACATGGGACGAACATCTGAAGCTAGTAGAATTTGCGTATAACAATAGTTATCATGCTAGTATCGGGATGGCACCATACGAGGCATTATATGGGAGAAAGTGTAGATCACCTACTTGTTGGGATGAAGTTGGTGAGAGAAAATTAACTGGACCGGAACTTGTTCAAGTGACCGCGGATAAAGTGCAACAAATTCGGAAGTGGTTGTTGACCGCGCAAAGTCGACAGAAGTCGTATGCCGATCATCGAAGACGTGATTTGGAATTTCAACTGGGCGATCATGTGTTCTTGAAGATTTCGCCAACGAAGGGAGTTATGAGGTTCGGCATTCGAGGGAAGTTAAGCCCAAGATATGTTGGACCATTTGAGATTTTGGAACGAGTTGGGATGGTTGCTTACAAATTAGCTTTGCCGCCTGTGCTAGCTGGAGTGCACAATGTGTTTCATGTGTCGATGCTAAGGAAGTACATTTCTGATCCAAGTCACGTAATCGAGTATAAGCAACTAAGAGTTCGTGCCGATTTGAGTTACGACGAAAAACCCATAAAGATTGTGGATCGAAAGGATCAAACCTTGAGGAAAAGAGTGATTCCCTATGTGAAGGTGCAATGGAGCAACCATACGGAAAGGGAAGCTACGTGGGAGCTCGAGAGCGAGATGCGAGAGGCATATCCCGCCCTGCTTTCTGATTAAGGTATATTTAGTTTAGAGGACCAAACTCTTTTAAGGAGGAAAGAATGTAATAACCGACCTTGGGCCAATTAATTATTTTATTTTGGTGAACTCTTTTATTATATGGACTTAATTAATTAAGAGTAAGAGTGGATTTAAAACGTTGGGCCCAAGTTATTCAAAACCCAATTAAGATTAGGAGTCCTTTTTATTTTAGGGAATTGAGAACGCTAGTAAGTATATAAACCTCTTTATTCCCCAACCCTAATTACTAGATCACAAAAAATAAAAAAAAACAAAAGGGAAAAGGGAAAAGAACGGGAGAGAAAGAGAGGCTGCGGCAGAGAGAGGAGCCGCAAGAGAAAGAGAGAGATCGGGCAAGGAGAAGAAAAAGAAGAAGAGAAGGAGATCACCTAAGGTAAAACCCTACTCCCTAAACTCCGACCTCTCCGTTTAGTCACCTAGCTAATCTTGAATACGGATTGGAAACCCTGATCACAATGATGAACTAGGGTTATAAGATTGATGTTTAAGGGGGATTTGATTAGGGTTCTTGTTTAGCATGTGTGTGTGTGTCGTGTGTGTGTGAGTGTGTGCGGCAGTGTGTGTGTGTTATGCTTGCTGTGTGTGTGTGTGTGTGTGTGTGTGTGTGTTATACGTGCTGTGTGTGTGTATTATGCGTGTATGTGTGGTGTATTGTGCGTGCAGTGTGTGTGTATTTTAAAGGTGAAAACAGTGTGTGTTGTATGCTGTGAATAGTAAACTGTGATTAGTATGTGCTGTGAATAGTAAACTGTGATTAGTGTGTGCTGTGAATAGTAAACTGTGATTTGTGTGTGTGCTGTGAATAGTAACTGTGAATAGTAATCTGTGAATAGTAGTCTGTGAATAGTATTTGGGTGAGTATAATGGAACCCTAAAACATATTAATTGGGAGTAGAAACAATGAAACCCTAGGGGTATTTTGGTAAACTAAAAAGGGTATTTTGGGAATATAAATAAAGGGTAGTAAAAACCCTAGAATGAATATCAACCTTAAAAAGGAGGTTAAAGAAGATAAACCCATAAGGTTAAGAAAGTAAAAGAAAAGTATTTGGGAACGGAAGTAAAAAGTATTACTTGTCCTAAGACTATTTTGTGCATGATTGTAGATTCGTGCACGAGGTTTGCTAAACGGAATAACGCAAAGCCAAGGTAAGGGATTACGTTCCTTAAGTATTTGAGATTCATCCTTTAATGTAGGATTCTCTTAATTCTTTCAAGTGTAGCTACTAATGGCCGGTAGCATTTGAACTCTGATGTTGATATAACGTCTTTCAAACTATCTTACCCATGATATGTGTTGTTCATAGGGTATCTAAGTAAATCGAAATTGCTTTATGTATTCTTGTACATTGAATACTTTGCGGAACCTATATCTAATTGAAACGGGTATAGTTAGCTTAGTATGATTAAAAAGGGCTTAGCTAGAATTAGTCTGCTAATTAAGATAGTCTAATTTGATTGAAAAGAATTAGACGTAAACTCTGCTTGATGAAGTGGCTTAATGATCATGATCGAACTTAAGAGGGAGCACCGTGAGGAGGTGTAAGGTCTCTCGACACCCTGAAAAGGTGATGAATGAAACTGTGGAATTGACGGACTTGTATTAGGGCCATAATTCTTTGAACGTGTTAACTGTGTTTTGTATATATATATACAGTTAAGATTATTGATGATTAGCCTTTCTTTGAAATATAATTGTTTGGCTCCGTTCTTTCGGTCATCTCTTCTTAGTACCCGGAGAGATCCCGTATGAACTTACTGAGCATTGTTCGCTCACCCCTTCTTATTCTATTTTTCCCAGGTAAAGACTAAGGATATAGTTGGATTGCAAGGAAGAGCAGTCTGGGATTATCAAAGAGTTAATTAAGACATTACTTTTATTTTTATGTTGAACTAGTGGGTTGTACTAGCCGTTGGGATTCAAATATCAGTTACGCTTCCGCATTATTTTAAATTATGGTTAAGTAAACTAGCCGTTGAATGGTAATGTTGGTTTTGAATTTATGTTGACGTTTGGAGATTTTCCCGAGTTTATGGAATTTATTTATTATGTGAAAGTTGGGTCGTTACATATATACACACACATATACATATTTAAATAAAGGAAATATATGTTCTATAACATCATTTGACTCTCCATAAGATCATGTTGTCTTGTTTGGCATCTTGCTGGATACAGTGGCGGACTCAAGATTTTTCTACAAGGGGGCAAAATTGCATAACTCATTTAAAGGGGGCAAAAATAAATACTAGTGCATTTATTTTTTAAAATAAAGGGGGGCAAAGTCTAAAATATTGCACTAAGAGCATCTCCAATGGAGAGCACCAAATTTGGTGTAGGTTTTACACCAAATGTTACACTAAAAAAAAACTCCTCCAATGTATCACACTATTTTTCACACTAAAAAGGAATATTCTCTATCCACCTCATTTTTCCACTAACTCTCATTGTTTTACACAAACAATACTTGAAGTCTATGATTTTACATATAAACCCTCTCTTTTAATTGAGATGATATAATTATCTTAAACCAATATTTGAAATTTAAAAGATTACTAAATATTTAGGTGGTGGATCCGGTAATTACGGTGGAGATGTGTCGGGTATACCTGAATATTAAATTGTTGTTATTGTTGTTTGAATATTTTTATGATTTTGTATTATATTTGTATGACTTTTTTTTGTGTAATAATATGTTTTTATAATGATTTTTATGCATTGTACTTTTATAATTAAGTAAAATTTATTATATAATTTATTAACATATAAGTTAATTAACATAATTTACAATGTGTGAATTTTTAGAACTTAGAGGGACTAAATGTGACAAGTGAAACATTTACACCAAATTTGGTGTAATGAATAGTGTTACACCAAATTTGGTGTAACACTATTCATTTACACCAAATTTGGTGTAAAATATGGTGTACATTGGAGGGGTGAATAGTGGTGAATTTGGTGTTTTAATGTCAAACATTTACACTAGGCATAGGTCCGGCCCTGGCTGGATATTACAAACATTTATTCAACCAATACAGATTTCTTTTTAGTAGAGCAACCAGCTTTTCTTGAATTCAATTGTGCATTCAAATACGTCGAAGAGAAGCAAATCTCTTTTCAAGGTCGTCGATATCAGTAGACTCAGATCTGCAAATTCATTGAAGAGAATGCAAGTGCTTAAAATTTAAACAGATACTAGATATCTTAAATAGAAGTTGGAAACTTCTTTTGAAAGTGTATAAAAGTCAACATTCAATCTTCGCTTACTGCTTTTTGGGTAGGTCTGTTTTTGATATTACAAAAAATGAATATTAGTTTCGCCATTATTTGTGGTACTACTGAATGTCAAAGTGCTTATACATATAGCAAGACAAACTCTTGTCTGATTTTCGACCCCGGCCCTGATCAGGATCAGACCCTTAAAGGTTCCAAGCCACACATGGAAGGATAAGAAGTACTTCGTACGTCTCAAAATACTTGTTGTAAAAGGAGCTAAAATTTGTCTTAAATACTTGTTGTTTTGCTATTATCTAGGAGTCTTTACCCTTGTTTACCAATTATACCCTCTTTAAGATTATGAAACTATCATAGTAAAAGCATTTAATTACTTAGCTACTTGTTTACCAACTATACCCTCTCATTTTTGTGATTACGAACCTGTCATAGTTAAAGCATTTAATTACTTAGGTACTTGAAATGTTCATAAGGGTAATTTTGTCTATTGGATATGTATTGATTGCTTTTCTTAATGTGTGAGAACTCTTAAACTAAAAGTATGTTGGGACGGAGGGAGTAGATGAAGAGAGAAAGAAATATTTAAAGACAAAGAAGGGAAAAATGTTGGCGTTTACCTAGAGAGGACAGCATTGTCAACCTTCTTTGATGCAATGCGGCCTTTTGGGGCAGAAGATAACTGTTAAAAAGGCATACCAGAATCAGAAAAATGTCAACTTTTGTAAAGACCCAAATAAAAAGGCATACCAGAATCAGAAAAATGTCAACTTTTGTAAAGACCCAAATAAAAACACATAGGGGAAAGTGGATGTGGTTTGAAGTGGCTTACGAGCTAACCTGTGATGCAATGTCCACCCCGATCTCATCAAGTACCTACAAACAAAACAAAGATTTCATGATTTGAGCAAGCGCAATAAAGAAATACAAATTGAAGAAACAACCAACTAATATAGAGTGCTGCGAAGTGGACCTGATTCGTGAGTTCCTCCGTTTCCTCTTCAGCCTCATCTTTGTCAAGAGTTTCATCGATGGACTCTGACATCATCTCAATCTGGACAAGAGAATTAAGGATTCAATCATTCTTATCATATTGGTACAAGTACATAAAAAAATCACTGAGGACAAACAATCTTTCTAGTAACGGGCAGTTCAGCGTTGAAAATTCACCTACAGAGAATGAGATAGGTATAAAGCAAATCTACCTCCGTCCCAAAATGAATGACCAAATTTGTTCTTGATCAAGAGCAAATTCGGTCATTCATTTTGGGACGGAGTGAGGACTTCTGAAAGAAAAAAGGCAAATGGAGTTTACCGTCATGTCCATCTGTGCTGACTGCTGCTGAAATTCTTTGATCACTTTAGCTTGTTTTGCAGGTGCCATTTGCTGAAAATTAATAGACATTTAATATTTAAATCATCCACAACAGTAATGCTCAAGACAACCATGAAAATAGATGAACATGTGTAGACACCCCGATCTCGCACCCCTAAAAACCAACCCTTGAATCGGTCTAAGCGCGATAACTGACCTAAAACCCTAGATTTGGCGGTTCGGGACTACCGTACGCCTTATCGGTGCATCGGATGGAAATACCGAGTCCAGATTCATGATCAGGACTCAAAACCGAGTAAGCGGGCACATTCTAAAAAATCGCGCGCGAGTACCCCGAAACGGGTCCCGCGCCCCAAAAAAACCTTTTACCGGTCATCCTTTGCATTTAAAATTATATTTATGATATTCCTTACTTATTAACATATTTCAGATATACCGGCGTGACCAGAAAAATATTCCGAGCAACTTTCATGTTGGGCCCGCGGACAACCGGGACACCGGTGTGCGTACGACGAGACAGTTGCGGAGCGAAAAGACGGAGCCGGAAATAATGCAAAACCACCTTGCATGATCATCAAAACGTGGCTCTTTGTTGTGGAAAGAGTCACCCTCCTATACTCTCCACTAAAGGGTATTTTTGTCCAAAAAAAAAAAAAGACGACCACCTCCCTCCTATACCCCTAGTTGATGGCCAAAAAGAGGAAGAAGCAACACTCTCCTACTACACTCCCTACACCATTTTCTCCATTTTCTCTCTACAAAATTCAGCCACCACAACTCCACCCTTATTCCATCACTCCTCCACCTTTACCCCACCATACAACCACCACAAAACCACCATCAAAACACCTTCAAATCCAAGCAAAACATTCAATCTACCTTCAAATCTTCAAACACTTTCAAAACCTTCAAACTCAAAACCAAAAAGCCTTCCCTTGGCAAGACAAAGGAAGCACTCTCTTCATCTTAAATAGGTAAATTTCCATTGTAACCCTTGAAACCTTCAAAGATGTAGATAATTTGGTGGTTTATGTAAGGGGTCTAGCCACAAGTTGGCTAGACTCCCATATTTCTCAAAGATTCCATGTAAAAAGCTTGTAATATGGTTATGTAAATAGTGTTTTCGTGCTATTATCTGGGTTTCATCATGCTTGCATGAGTTTTTGATCATCTCATGTTCATTCCTTTGCTTTGGTCTAAGTGTTTCATGCATGATCTCATCCTTTTCTCAAAAAGTTGCAAATCTGGCCACCTTGGCAATTTTCATGAACATGCATGTTAAGATTGACTCTTGTTGGAAAGTAGCTCTTGGATAATGTTCTTGACATACTAGGTGAGAATATCCTTGAGTTTCATGGCTTGATTTTGAGTTTTGGTCGTGTTTTAAGACCTATCTTTGTGACCCATGCAAGCAGTTTTTTTTCTGTTCAGACCATTGATTTTGATGCTTAAATAAATCTTCTTTAAAATGATTTCTGGGTCTGGGTCAAAACATGAAAGTTGTTTCTTATGTGTTGAAGTTCATGCTCGTCAAAATTCATGCCCAAATACCATGTGTAACTCATGTTTGCATGCTTAGTTTTGAGTTACAGATGGGCTGTCCTGTTTATCTTCCTCTGTACCATGCTCTGTTCTTGTGCTTAAAACTCAGTGAAAACTTGGTTTTTGGACTAAGGTTAAAACATGAACTTTGTTCCCAAAAAACTCAGGGAAATGGAAATATTTTTGGAATAATTTTTGGACCCTGGAAAGTTCTTTTTTTGCTCCCTTGTTTCATCCTTCAAAACTCGAATCCTGCATTTCCAATCTCTGACATCAAAATGTCAGAGACCTTTTGAGTCACTTAAACTTGTCTTTTGAACCCAAAATTTTGGGAACTTCATATCTGTAATGTGGTCTTCAACTTTCATGCTTTGAGTTTCTTCATATTAATGAGTTAAGATGGGTGAAATTCATGATGAACATGCCATGGTTACTGTTTTGCTGTGCTGGACTGTTTCATGTATTCAACTTTCTTGATAATGTTTGGTGTCTAAAACTAATCCAAAAAATCCATAAAAACTCAAAAAAGGTCCTTAACATTTTGGGAGTCAATCCCATCTTTTAGTTATGGATTTGGGTAATTTTAGGACAGGTACCTTTGCTCGGGGATGGACGACGAACACCATCGCAGCAACATTTCCCTTTCACATGGACATTCATTATGGGATTTGTCTCCCATTTTCATAATTTGTATTAATCCCCAAATGTACATAATCCCCTTCCCCATTGTATGCTTTCTTTTCTCAATATGTTCAAACCATTTTCAAAACCAATCGGGAATCCACCCAAACCGGTTCCCGGTTGCGATCAAATGAACATACCTAGATTAGGAGACACCTTGTATATAAACACTTTTTCTCAAAGTTAGGGCATAAAAGGCATTTTCAAAAGGCACATTAAAATGAAGCGTAGGCGGAAGCATGCTAGAGACCGAAAGGGCGAGCGGAGTGCCTAACATCTTCTCCTCTCGTAACTTAGCCCCCGAACCCACTTCAAATAAAAAAAGGTTTTATCTCTATTTTCTTAAAATAAAATGAGGTGGCGACTCTTCTTTTTCAAAACCAAAGTAGGGTAACCATTTTGAGAAACCGAGCGGATTCAAACCGCATTCGCACGAGGTAAACTCGTCGTTCTTATGCGAACGACCTGCGAGCTTTCGAGCGCGGGCACTCACAACATGCCTTAATGAATCGGCGAACACAATGCATCTTGACTAGTAGTTTTTGTTTTGAACTTGTACCTTGTTCATTGCAACCATTGCTTTTGTTGCACCTTTCATTCCTGTAGAAATTGATGTGCTCGCATACAAAGCCTGGAAAAACGAGGAATGGCAAGAAACACTTTAGGAGAAACTAGTTAACTCTCTTTTCCCAGGGGTGAGTTTACAAGCATAATAACAACCTGTGTATGTGTTGCAACACCTCTGATCTGTGCACGACTACCCTGCAAATTCGTTATTTGCTGCCTCAAGCGAACAAGCTGTCGAGCTAATATTTTGGTAGCAGCCTGGTTTAACAAATTAATCCACTGATTAGCCGGACAATAAATTTAGGTTGATTTAATTATCCTAATAAAATTGAGGTTTTAATTCATTTTCAACCATTGTACTTTCACCCGACTTTCACTTTAACCATTATACTTTATTTTTTCCACGAAAACCATTATACTTTCGAAAACCTCCAATCGCAACCACAAATTCGTGTCTAATCCGTGATTTTTGGGTTTGAATGAGAGGTTTCCCAAAATAGAGTGGTTTTCGTGCAAAAGTCGGGTGAAAGTATGATAGTTGAAAATGAATTTAGACTAATTAAATAAAATTTAAAAAAATTTTATTGATGGAGTATGTTTTTGCGACTTAGCAAGTTTTACATTTACTCAAGTGTGGAAGAAATACCACATTGAAGATTCTGCTTTAGGATAGGCAAGGCAGAGTAGTACCATAGGTGCAGCAGGTTTGTTTAGTTGTAAAGAGTCCACGTGACTTGAGTAAAATTTACTTTTGACTTCAAAAGTACTCCATATGTCCCATGTAAAGAGCCCACAATTAAAAGTTTGACTTTATTAATTTTGTACTTTTACACCTTTGTATTTCTTATAATTTGCAGTAAAACTTTTTATACCATACAGTATGTTGAAAACTATATTAAAACGAAACAATCTATCAATTTCGCCATTCTTAACTCTCAATTTCGCCATTCTTAACTCTCTGCAACCGACATCTATCAATCAACAGAATAGAAGACGCCACCACCTCTTCTAGTTCTAGAATCACAACCACCCAAAATTAGCTTAGCCTTCAGTGAACTATACTCTTCTTTACATTTGCAGCTACGATATTTAAAAGACTTCCAAGAACATAATCGTATTGATATTGTAATCAACGATGAACAATAACCAATACACACTTTTGGTCAAACTTACTTGAACTTTGACTAACATTTTATGCTGATAATGTATCTATTGGTGATTTAATAACCATTTTTAAATTTTTATTGAGACTAATAGTTTAGCATAAAATGTCAATCAAAATTCAAGTAGGTTTGACCAAAAGTAACCATTATTATGAGACGAAGGGAAGTAGCGTAGGTTAACCAGTCAAGATGCCGTACATAGCTAAGAAAGTGAGAGAGAACTGAGAAGTAGAGGGAGAGAAAATAGTATTAACTCAATTTGACTCTCTTATCAAACTAAATGGGCAATAAAATATATAACATCACTAGGATCTTAGTCCTAAACCCTAGAGTGGTTCCAATACTAAAGGAAGTGGGTTTTAACTCTCATAATATCACCCCCTCCCCAGCCGCAAAGCCCTGGCATTGATTTAAATCTAGTGCTAATTGATAAAAATAAAATAGCTCTCAAAAGAGGCACAAGGTAAAAAGAAACAAAAATATTAAGTAGGGGAAAAATTTGAATAGTATCAAGCCTACATACCAAATCAACTAGACATCAAAACTGTTCACTTGGAATACTCAACAACATAAAACTATGTTAAAGAGGAGTGAGACAATTATTATCCATCATTTTACAGCTTGGTGTTGTTTAGAAAATGAACTTACACATGAAAAAAGAAACACTCTTACCTCATTTCCTGTTTTAGCTGTTTTTTTAATCTCTGCCACTAATTTCTTCTCCTGAAAATTGAAAGATTCATGAATCAGATTCAGAGGACAAGAAGTTGAAGAGACAAAATAAACATATTCTCGAGGGCAGTGAGCTACCTCCATTTGTAAGGACGCAATTTCGCGTTCAATACCTGCAATAGTTGCAAATCAAGATATGAAAAAAAAATGATCTCAGCACGACCTGATCAAGCTACTAAAAGCTATTAATAATGTAGTCATGTCATTGTATTAGGCAATCACATGAGTTGTTAACAACTTTTATACACAATATTTAGCTTACGGAATCTCAGACTATTGCCAGTTAATGCCATTCTGAATTTTGATTTCAATGGAGGATGCCTTGTACGTTATTGGATTACTTCCTAAAGGCCAGAGATCAGAGTTCCGTTAAAACATTACGAACATGAAAACTACAGCATGTAACTTGTGTGAGAAGTAGGCCCATGAACAAGTCAACCCACATGGCAGGCTGGCGACATAAACCTCTATAATCAGACAAGATGGCGCATTGAGTTCTCCTAAACAATCTGAACTTCAAGGAAATGTTCTCAGCAGGGTAGGCCATGAGATGATCCTACACAGTCAACATTTCAGTTTAGAGATGAGCACACCCATGAACTTCCAACAGAATCTGCCCTTGTTGTTTATCTTAAACTGAAGAGTGGTATATGGCTGTCCTTTATGATGTATATGACAGGATGTTTAATTTTGACCTCTCTGCTCTGTCTCCCAGTTTGGGTTAATTGTAGATGTCCACTTTTTTATGGTTTAATATAAAGCTTGTGCACAACATTCCCGGATCAAAAAGAAAAAAGTGAATATCATTCTCCTTCTTAGAATGACTTCTACTTTAATGTCTCAAATCTTTTATCTCTTCCACCTTTCTCCCTACTCAGTACTCACTTCTTTTAGAAGTAATTCTTCAGCGTTTCAGGATGCTTGGTCCTTTTTGTGAGTCAATACCGAAGCAAAGTCACATAAAAGTACTTCCATGAAAATGACCCTTATTGAGGAAAATAATTTCAGAATATTGATGGCTAGAACAATAAAATTGTTGGCACATTACACCTAAAAGCAATCATCAACAGTGTGAGCATGACTTGCGCAATTCAGAGTGCATTTGTTAAATTGAAAAAAGAATCCCTTTTTACTTTTGAACTATCAATTTGGCATTTTTAATAAACAAAAATATATCTATGTGTTTAGTAATTGTTTCATCAAATGTGATAGCAGACGAGATTCACAGCTAACCTCACTAAGTCAAGAGTTTTACACTATAAGAGAAAAATAATCAAATTGACTTTAAAATGTAAGGCTGTAGAAACAAAACAAAACAAAACAAAGGGGGGGGGGGGGAAGAGATCATGGAAACAGGCGTTACCTCTGGTAGCGACTGACATCTCTCTTTTGCTGGTTCGGAGTGCATCTGTTAAATTGAGGGAGCTCAGTCAATACTCTTTGTAACAGACATTAATCATTCCTTTCCATACTACTTTAACAAACAGATGGTACTAATCTAAAACTGAAATTCCGAAGAGCAAAGAAATACTACTAACCACAAAATTATGCAAGGGGAACAAGAAAATGTTTGTGATTGCTATATATGACAATTATCTTGCAGCAATTTTAACAAAATCGTGTCATTTCTAAAATGACAATAAACGAATTTATAAGCGACTATCATCCCAGAAATTTTGTGCTTGTTTATCGGCTAAACAATGTAGAGCAGATTTGTAAAAACGATAAAAAACATAGAAATGAATCGTCTGACTTTAACTTTGATAGTCAACTTGTAACACCCCAACTTTCCATAACTATTAAATAATCATTAACTTGAATAAATCCTTAAATCAGAATGCCCAACGGCTACAAATAACCACAATTCAAACTTTAACTAACAATCAAACCCATAACGGCTAGTACAAGTCACTAGCTCAGAATGGTAACCAACGGAAATATAACGTTCAACTTAACTTAACTTAACGGAAACATATAACTACTAATTAACTTTAATCGCAAGGAGCTTCTATGCCAACGGTTCCTTGTGACCTTTAGTATCCTTACTTATAACCTGGAAAAAATGAGGATGAAAGGAATGAGCGAACAATGCCCAGCAAGTTCATACGGAATCCCCTCGGGTACTAAGAGGAGATAACCGAAACGAACGGTAACAAGATTTAACAACTAAAGGATAACTCAATGATCAAACAAACACTCAGTTTGAAAACATTTAACTTGGTGAAAACAATTCTTTACTTGAAAACACGTGGCTGCAGAGATAGTTTCCAAAATACACATTTCACACACACTTTACTTTTCGTTACTTTACTTTACTTTACTTCATTTAGGGATTAAGCACGCGCCGTACCGTACCCAGGGCTCGGGTTTCTACTGACCGCACCCAAATTCGGTATATCATGATAACCTATGCTACTTCATCAAGCAACGCAAAGGGGTCCACATGTTCATCTTGGAAGTATGGATAACTGTAAGGGGTCTACTTATCCGTTTCGGGATTATGGATAACTGTAAGGGGTCCACTTATCCGTTTCGGGATTATGGATAACTGTAAGTCACTTCACTTATTATAAAACTTTACTTTAAAGAGCTTTTATAACACAAAGCTTAACTTTACAACACTTTACTTTATCACTTGTTAAAAGGTGTACATCTCACTTAGACACCAAGATCACAAAACAAATCATACTCATGATAACCCAATTGAACAACAATAAAATCATAGGGTGGATAACAAAGAACGGTAACATTCGCGGAATGGAATAGTTATTAAAGACTATCTAGCCACACAGATAGTTTACTTTATAAAAACAGAGATTGGGAATCCTAACAAAGGATTGAAAACCAATATACAACTAAGAGAGTAATCCCTTACCTTAGCTTTGCGCCTCACTAGATCGCTTACTCCGCTTGACAATCTACAAACAAGAAATAGTCTAGTCTTAGGCACAAGTACAAACTAGTTTAATTTCGTCCCAATTTACTTCTTTTTACTCGATTAACCCCATGAATTAGTCATCTATAAACTCTTTCGTAGTTAACCTATAGCCTTAGGAATGACTAAAACACCCCTAGGGTTTTTATTAAACAATTCCCAACTCTAAATTTCACTATATGAATTACACACACTGATTTCACACTTTCTGCACACACTTACTGAGTACACCAACAACTGGCACACCCCCCACTCTGATGCACCTCCACTCTCTGGTACACCCACACTCTGATACACCCACACACACTAAAACACCTTCTGAAACACACACAAAGCACACGCACACAGTACCTCACGCACACATACATACACGCAGTCCACACACACATAGAAACACTTTCAGAAACACACACAACACACGCACACAGTACATCATGCACACACACACACGCAGAATATATATATACACACACACTACATCTTCTTCATTTGTTAAACCCAAACCCAACTCCTAGTTCATCTGTAGGGTTCAATTCTTATTGATTTCTAAAGATTTGTGTTAACAAAGATGGGGAAGAAAAGATTGGGTTCAAGAATACCTTGTGAATGACCCTTCTCTCTCTCTTTTCTTCTTCTTCTTCCTCCGCCTCTCTTTCTCTCTCTCTGCGACTCAGCGCCGCCCCTTCCCTCTGATTCCCGTTCTTTCTTCCTCTTTGTGGTGGAAAGTGAAAATAAATTAGGGTAGGGTTTTATATTTATACTCCTAAGTTTTACTGATTCCTAATTAGATTAGGTTTTTAACTAGTTATTAATGAATATACACTTGGGCATACTCACTTAACCTAACGGGCTTATTTTAATTAGAGAAATCCACCTAATTAATAATATGTACAAAGTCAGGTTATTACATTCTTACCCCCTTAAAAGAGTTTGGTCCTCCAAACTAAACGTACCTTAATCTTCGAACAAAGCGGGATACATATCACGCATTTCACTTTCGAGCTCCCACGTGGCTTCTCTTTCCGTGTGATTGCTCCACTACACCTTTACGTACGGAATCACTCGCTTCTGCAATACTTGATCCTTACGGTCTACAATCTTTACCGGCTTCTCATCATAACTCAAGTCTTCACAAAAACGTAACTATTTGTACTCTATGACGTGGCTCGGGTCAGCTACATACTTCCTCAACATCGACACGTGAAACACGTTGTGCACACCAGACAACACAGGAGGTAGAGCCAACTTATAGCCTACCGCCCCTATTCATTCTAGAATCTCGAATGGCCCCACGTATCTAGGACTTAACTTTCCGCGAATTCCAAACCGCATGACCCCTTTGGTCGGTGAGATCTTCAAGAACACATGATCTCCTATTTGAAACTCCAGGTCGCGCCTTGGATTATCTGCATACGATTTCTGCCTACTCTGCGCAGTTAACAACCATTTGCGAATCTGTTGAACTTTATCCGCCGTTACTTGAACAATCTCGGGTCCAGTCAACTTTCTCTCGCCTACTTCATCCCAACACGCAGGCGATCTACATTTCCGCCCATACAGAGCTTCATACGGCGACATTCTAATACTAGAGTGGTAACTGTTATTGTAGGCAAATTCCACTAGTGGTAGATGATCATCCCACGCTCTTTGCCAATCTAACGACGTTGTTCTCAATAGGTCTTCGAGAGTTTGAATCGTCCTTTCTGACTGTCCGTCTGTCTGAGGGTGAAATGTTGTACTCATAGTTAACTCCGTCCCTAACGCTTTCTGTAAACTCTTCCAGAAATTTGATGTGAACCTCGCATCTCGGTCTGACACTATAGAGACCGGTATCCCATGTAACCTCACGATCTCATCCACGTACAACTTAGCTAACTTCTCCAACGAATCAGTCACCTTGATTGCTAGAAAGTGAGCCGATTTAGAGAGCCTATCCACTATGACCCAAATTGCATTATGACCCTTCAACGTCTTAGGAATTCCAATCACCAGATCCATAGTGATGTGTTCCCACTTCCACTCTGGAATAGGTAACGATTGTAGTAGTCCCGTGGGTTTCTGGTGTTCACTTTTCACTTGTTGCCACACTAAACACTTAGAAACGAATTCCGCTACCTCACTCTTCATATTGTTCCACCAAAAGGATTCCTTTAGATCCCTGTACATCTTAGTACTCCCAGGGTGAACCGAAAACCTTGAACAGTGAGCTTCCTCAAGAATTTCCCTCTTGATACTATCATTATTAGGCACCCAAATCCTTGATCGATACCTCATGATCCCGTCGTCACTAACACGGAAATCTACCATTCCCTTCTTACTGATAACCTTGTGAATCGCTTCTAACTCGTCATCCACATTCTAAGCTTCCTTGATTCTTACTAATAATGTTGGTTGGACACTCACTTGAGCCAAATAACCTTTAACTTAAACTTCTAGCTTTACTATTTCACTATTTCTCAATTCACTTACCCCCTTAGAAATCATAGTCGCTAATGTTCCATGGTTCTTTCTGCTTAACGCATCTGCTACCTTATTGGCCTTTCCTGGATGATACAGGATTTTGCAATCATAATCCTTAAGTAATTCTAGCCATCTCCTCTGTCTCATATTCAACTCCTTCTGAGTGAAAATATACTTAAGACTTTTATGGTCGGTGTAAATTTCACATGGTACCCCATACAAATAGTGTCTCCAAATCTTCAATGCAAACACCACGGCCGCGAACTCCAAATCGTGGGTAGGATAATTTTTCTCGTGGTTCTTGAGTTGCCTAGACGCATAAGCCACCACTTTGTCATTTTGCATCAACACACAACCCAAACCTTTCAATGAAGCATCACTATAAATCACAAAGCCATCACTGTTTGTCGGTAACGTAAGAACAGGCGCAGACACCAATCGCCCTTTCAATTCTTGAAAACTCCTCTCACAATCGTCTGACCACACAAATCTTGTCCCATTTGTGGTTAACTTTGTCAATGGTAGAGATATCTTCGAAAACCCTTCTACGAACCTACGGTAGTATCCTGCTAAACCCAAAAAGCTCCTTATCTCACTAACAGAAGTTGGTATCTCCCAATTAACTATAGCCTAAACCTTTGCAGGGTCAACTGCTATCCCATTCTTAGATACCACATGTCCCAAGAACGCTACTTCCTCAAGCCAGAATTCACACTTCTTAAACTTGGCATACAACTTTTGCTCCCTCAAAATCTGTAATACTAATTTCAAATGCTCTTCATGCTCCTCTTTTGACTTCGAATACACCAAGATGTCATCGATGAATACTATTACACACTTGTCCAAATATTCTTGAAACACTCTATTCATAATCTCCATGAACACAGCAGGCGCATTGGTCAGCCCAAACGGCATTACTAAGAACTCGTAGTGTCCATACCTTGTCCTAAAAGCCATCTTTGTCACATCTTCCTTTTTCACTCTTAATTGATGGTAACCAGAACGCAGATCAATCTTAGAGAAATAGCATGCACCCTGGAGTTGGTCAAACAAATCATCGATCCTTGGCAAAGGATACTTATTCTTAACTGTCACACGGTTTAACTCCCGATAGTCAATGCATAACCTCATCGACCCATCCTTCTTCTTTACAAATAATACCAGCGCACCCCACGATGATGCACTCGGTCTAATCAGACCCTTGTCCAAAAGTTCTTGTAACTGCTCCTTTAACTCTTTAAGTTCCGGCGGAGCCATCCTATATGGTGCTCTCGAAATTGGTGCAGTCTCAGGTGCTAGATCTATCGAAAACTCCACTTCTCGCTCCGGCGGTATTCCTGGCAAATCCTCAGGGAAAACATCTTTAAAATCTTTTACTATGGAGAGGGATTCGATGGTCACTTGTTTCTTGTTTGACTCACCAACATAAGCAAGAAATCCCTCACAACCTTTCCTTAACAGTTTACGAGCCTTCATTACAGAAATCAGGCCCGTTCGGACTCTTGGTTTCGACCCTTGAAAACAGAATCCTTCTCCAGAGGGTAATTCAAAATTCACTTCTTTTCTAAAGCAGTCTACTTTGGCATGATACGCAGCCAACCAGTCCATACCTAGGATGATGTCAAAGTCACTGAGATCCAGACATATAAGATCAACCTCGAGTTCTCTATCGCCTATCCTTAGAGGACAACTCTGAAACACCGAAGTAACTGGGATCGACTCCTTAGTCGGGGTATCAATTACTAAGGGTACTTCTAACGCCTTAGGTGATAATTTCAACTGTTTTGCCAACTTAGAACTAATCACAGAATGAGTGGCACCAGAATCAATCAAAGCGTATACGTTGCGAGAATATAACTGAAGCGTACCTGCCACCAAGTCATTTGTGGTTCTAGCATCTCTAGTAGTCATGGTGAACACACGCCCTTGACCACCAGTCTTACTTTTGTCTTCAGCCTTCACTCCATGAGTTGGTGCATTCTTTTTCGGTTCAGGGCACTTCCATTGCGGATGCCCAATCTTCTCACAGTTATAGCATTTCCTGTCCCTGTACTTGCACGCATCAGCCTTATGATTGCCATCACACGCAGGGCATACCTCGGCGGTCCCATGCTCTTTAGCCTTTCCCTTATCGTAAGCGGTTCGGTTTCCAAAGTTCCTATTCGGGTACTTGTTTGCTGTACGATCATAGCTTCCCTCAGCTTTCCTTTTCCCATGATTGTCACGGTCTCGGTCGTTGAACTGTCCCTTGTTCCCAGCTGAATCTTTACTAGTAGACTTATCTCCAGACTTCTTCTTTTCATCCCTCTTGTTGCGGTACTCATCCGACTCCCTTTCTACAATTCTGGCTCTGTCTAGCACTAACCCATGCGTTGCTAACTGCAGAGGAGTGATTCTGTATCGAATTCGATCACTCATCCTGGCTTCGAACTTCCTGGCCTTTTGCTCCTCGCTGTCGAAGAAGGTCGGTGCAAATTTCAGCAGATCTGTGAACCTTTCACTGTACTTATCCACCGTCTTGTCACCTTGAGTTAAAGTCAGAAACTCTGCCACTCTGGCGTGACGAACACTAGCCGGGTAGTATTTCTCATTGAATACTACTTTAAACCTTTCCAAGGTGAAATTTCCTTCACCTCTAGCCAAAGATGCTCTCTTTTCTGCATCCCACCAAGTGCGAGCCGCACTCTTAAGCATAAATGTTGCAAAAACTACCTTCTGCTCTGTGGTACATTCTAAAGTCTCAAAAATGTGCTCCATATCCTTAATCCAGTCCTCCGTCTTCTCCTTTGAGGTACTGGAGAAAGTGTCCGGCTTTCTCCTTTGAAACATTTACAGTGGTCTCTCATTGGTACCTGCTGAGGTTGGTTTTGAGGTTGTGCTAGTTGGTTCACCACCTGTCCGATTCCAGCCACTGTCTGGTTCAGCGTTTGCAAAAGGTTCGCCATGTTCGGATCAACATTGCCTTGGTTTCCCGCGTTGCGAGCGTTGCCACGGTTTCCTCTTCCTCTTCCAGACATCTGAAGTTAAGAAAGATTGAATTATAACTGATTGATGACCCACCACGAGAACGGGTTTACATATTAATGACAAATGATTTAACTAGGTCGGTTACTTGACCTCACAATTTGCTGTTTCATCGAGAGTCTATACTTAACTTGATCTCATACTAACTTCGCGTACATACTTTATATATATATATCGGTCTAACTTTAGACTTTTCACTGCATCGACCTTACTTTAGGTCTTTAACTGTACTAGTCGTTGTACTCAAATGAATTTCAAATCTTTATAGGCCGTCCCCACTGGATTAACTACTAAAATTATTGATAACAAATTCAATCAAGTTATACGAGTAGAACTAAATTGAGAACATATAAGATTTGGAGTAACTCAACTCGAAACTAACTTCTATTCCATTGATCGAAACTAACCAGAACAATGACTAAGTTCTTTATTTCTAAACTAAAAGAATACTAAACTACTAGTAAAAGAATACTAATACTACTAATCCCCTCATAACTTATGGGGTTACATTCTTCCTAGGTCTACCCCTAGGCCTTCCGGTTGGCACATAAGCTCTCCTTGAACCTCTTGGCCTTCCTCTTGGCCTATGAACCGGTTCTTCCTCTAGTTCTTCATCTTCAATTTCAATCGGGGCAGCTTCACCGCCCTCTACAATAATATCAATTTCGGCGGCTTCTTCTTCAGCCACCACATTTTTCTGCCACTGGCTCTTTGTAGAAATTCCTATAAAATTCCTCCCTTATATTGGCTATGTCCTCATCCTTTTTTTTCACTGCTTCTTTCAGATTCTCTACTTCTTCTCGAGCCTTATGCCACCAATCTCTAGTTTGCATCCATCTGTTCCATGCAAAGTCAACCTCCTTCTTTTCCTTCTTCAGCTGCCCTTTCAGCTTCCTAATCACCCATGCACTCCTTGCCAGTGACCTTTTTTTGGGTGTTTTTGTCTTCAAACTCAAACCTTTTAAGCCATTTGGTTCGCCCATGATCTACAATAAAACACACAACTATTAGAATCACATATATCCCATAGTGTATTCATTCTTAAAGAAAATAGCATTCACTTAAGCCATGCCTAAGTACACACTCATCTTCTTTTAGAACCTCCCTTTAGGTTCTTTCCTAAAGTAGCAATTTTCTATAAAAGGAAAGTTTCCTAACTTAGAAAGTTTCCTAAAGTGGGAAGTTGCCCTAAATAGCAGGTTTCCTCAATTAGTGCTTTCCCCAAAAGTACTTTGCTCTTATCAGAGTTCTAAAGCCCACAATAGTTAAGTACTACTCTCCCAATAGTCTTAACATCTAAATTCGAGTCTCCCAAGTAATCCTAAACCGGGGCTCTGATACCAACTGTAACACCCCAACTTTCCATAACTATTAAATAATCATTAACTTGAATAAATCCTTAAATCAGAATGCCCAACGGCTACAAATAACCACAATTCAAACTTTAACTAACAATCAAACCCATAACGGCTAGTACAAGTCACTAGCTCAGAATGGTAACCAACGGAAATATAATGTTCAACTTAACTTAACTTAACGGAAACATATAACTACTAATTAACTTTAATCGCAAGGAGCTTCTATGCCAACGGTTCCTTGTGACCTTTAGTATCCTTACTTATAACCTGGAAAAAATGAGGATGAAAGGAATGAGCGAACAATGCCCAGCAAGTTCATACGGAATCCCCTCAGGTACTAAGAGGAGATAACCGAAACGAACGGTAACAAGATTTAATAACGAAAGGATAACTCAATGATCAAACAAACACTCAGTTTGAAAACATTTAACTTGATGAAAACAATTCTTTACATGAAAACACGTGGATGCAGAGATAGTTTCCAAAATACACATTTCACACACACTTTACTTTTCGTTACTTTACTTTACTTTACTTCATTTAGGGATTAAGCACGCGCCGTACCGTACCCAGGGCTCGGGTTTCTACTGACCGCACCCAAATTCGGTATATCATGATAACCTACGCTACTTCATCAAGCAACGCAAAGGGGTCCACATGTTCATCTTGGAACTATGGATAACTGTAAGGGGTCCACTTATCCGTTTCGGGATTATGGATAACTGTAAGGGGTCCACTTATCCGTTTCGGGATTATGGATAACTGTAAGTCACTTCACTTATTATAAAACTTTACTTTAAAGAGCTTTTACAACACAAAGCTTAACTTTACAACACTTTACTTTATCACTTGTTAAAAGGTGTACATCTCACTTAGACACCAAGATCACAAAACAAATCATACTCATGATAACCCAATTGAACAACAATAAAATCAATAGGGTGGATAACAAAGAACGGTAACATTCGCGGAACGGAATAGTTATTAAAGACTATCTAGCCACACAGATAGTTTACTTTATAAAAACAGAGATTGGGAATCCTAACAAAGGATTGAAAACCAATATACAACTAAGAGCGTAATCCCTTACCTTAGCTTTGCGCCTCACTAGATCGCTTACTCTGCTTGACAATCTACAAACAAGAAATAGTCTAGTCTTTGGCACAAGTACAAACTATTTTAATTCCGTCCCAATTTACTTTTTTTTACTCGATTAACCCCATGAATTAGTCATCTATAAACTCTTTCGTAGTTAACCTATAGCCTTAGGAATGACTAAAACACCCCTAGGGTTTTTATTAAACAATTCCCAACTCTAAATTTCACTATATGAATTACACACACTGATTTCACACTTTCTACACACACTTACTGAGTACACCTACAACTGGCACACCCCCCACTCTGATGCACCTCCACTCTCTGGTACACCCACACTCTGATACACCCACACACACTAAAACACCTTCTGAAACACACACAAAGTACACGCACACAGTACCTCACGCACACACACATACACGCAGTCCACACACACACAGAAACACTTTCAGAAACACACACAACACACGCACACAGTACATCACGCACACACACACACACGCAGAATATATATATACACACACACACACTACATCTTCTTCATTTGTTAAACCCAAAACCAACTCCTAGTTCATCTGTAGGGTTCAATTCTTATTGATTTCTAAAGATTTGTGTTAACAAAGATGGGGAAGAAAAGATTGGGTTCAAGAATACCTTGTGAATGACCCTTCTCTCTCTCTTTTCTTCTTCTTCTTCTTCCTCCGCCTCTCTTTCTCTCTCTCTGCGACTCAGCGCCGCCCCTTCCCTCTGATTCTCGTTCTTTCTTCCTCTTTGCGGTGGAAAGTGAAAATAAATTAGGGTAGGGTTTTGATATTTATACTCCTAAGTTTTACTGATTCCTAATTAGATTAGGTTTTTAACTAGTTATTAATGAATATACACTTGGGCCTACTCACTTAACCTAACGGGCTTATTTTAATTAGAGAAATCCACCTAATTAATAATATGTACAAAGTCGGGTTATTACACAACTCAATTAAACTTTGTTAAGAAAGTTATGAAATTCTAAAGGATTGTAAAGTTTGAGCAAGGTACAATTCAAACCATCGACGGACAATATTAATGGGGAAGATGAAGATTAGAAGGGGTGTGTCAGTGTGCCTGCCTTTGGGTGAAGTTTTCTTCTTGAAGATGTTCATGCCTTGGATTGACAGCGTGAGGAGCTGCGCTTCTCTACTCTAATCTGGCTGGCTTGATGGAATTAAGAACCCTAATTTGGCTGTGAGGGAGTGAGTGAGTGTGATTAATTCAGGTGAGGGATTTACTCTCGGGACAAAGTGTGCGTGCGGTGGTGTAGGGGACTCCAAGTAGCCGTTACATTCCTACTTCACCATTCTACCCCATGTTTCACATTACAATTTCCACACTGCCGTCCACCCAATCCAAGTGTGATTAATTCAATTTCTCATCTAAACAAAATACTATTTAGAATTATTATTAATGTTACTCTCGTACCGATGCACAGCTGTCATTTACTCATTTGGAAAAAATTAGATAAGTTGACTAAAAAAACATAATTGAGAAATACATCATAAAGGAGAAATGTTTCACACATTACGAAGAATAGTTTGACACATTGCGGAAAACTTTTTTGAAGGCAACATTGTCAGCGATAATATCAGATTGGCTAGGAATGTTGTCAGGTCATATTGAGAGCATCTCCAACCCATTACTTCAAATTTTGTTTCATTTCTTCATTTTTTGCTTCAATTCTTGCTTCATTTTTTTTTTCAACTCCAACCCATATCTTCAATTTTGACTTAAAAAAGAATATATCAAGCATCTTTATCTTCCACATCATCATTCCCATACTCATTTAATTTCACAAACACTACACAAACTTTAGTCAATTTTGTATATTGAACCCCCTATTTTATTTTAAATGATAGAATTTCAAATTAATTAGTGGAAAACTATAATAATTTTTTTTAAAAAATATTATTTAATATAATCAAAACAATAAATATGCAATTAAACATTAAAGATAATTAAATTTATTATTTATATATTACATGAAGAAAAAACAATAACATAAGTAAAGCATTAAAAATGACATAGACCAATACATAATGAGCCAACAAGATTGAAAATTACATAATAATTATGTTCTACTCCTCTGAATTTGTGTATCTCTCCCATAAATGTTCTATTAAAGCGTTCCGAAGTTCAATGTGAGCATTTTTGTCCTTAATTTTTCTATGCCGACCAATAAATTCTTGAAAGCGAGTATTTTCATCAATAGTTTCAACTGTAGGAGCTGGCGTTTCTAGCACATCAAAAATTGGTGCGCTCAAATCACGTTCATCCTCGATTATCATATTATGCATGATAATGCAAGCCGTAATTATATCGTGTAATACATCCTTCTTCCAAAAGCGTGCTGGCCCTGTAATAATTGAAAAACGTGATTGTAGGACTCCAAATGCGCGTTCCACGTCTTTCCTACATGCCTCCTGTTTCCTAGCAAAATATTGTTTCTTCGGACCACGCGGCTCATGAATAGTTTGCACTAAGGTAGACCATTTGGGATATATACCGTCAGCTAGATAATATCCCATGTTATATTCTTTTCCTTGAATAACATAACGTGCAGGAGGAGCAGTACCTTGAGAGAGTTAGAAAACAAATGCGATGATTCTAATACATGCAGTTAGAACGAGCAAAGCTTTTACTTATGGAAGATAGCAATTATAAAAGAGGCTTCAAATTTGATCATGTGTGGAACATAATGAAAAATTTTGAAATTTTTTATGATAATGTCGTGAAGGGAAGACAAGATCCTGGAAAACATCAAAACTATGTATCATCAGAATCAGATCATGTGACCTCTGAACCTAATACCCCAGGTTCCCAAGGTATTTCATCATTTTCTCTTAATTTAAATGATGATAATGACGACAATGTTGGTGGCTATTCATGTGAACGACCCATTGGAGTGAAAAAAGCCAAGTTGAAAAGAAAAATTGAAGAAAAACAAACAAATGATTTCAACAAGGTGGCTGAACAAAATTAAAAGCTTATGAAGATGATGGAGAAGACGGAAGCAGACAGAGAGCGATATTTTGCGGACATAGAGCGATATTATGCTATGAAAGAACAAAGAAGAGAAGACAAAATATTGACAATGAACATGAATATCCTTGACCCAAATGTCCGTGCTCACATCCAAGCTGAACAAGCAATTATTTTACAAAAAAGAGCAGAACGCTATCAACAATCACAACCACCATCAACAATTATTTTTGGCCAATTCCTTGGCGATTTTGGTGGAGACGGAGGGGGTAATTTCAGTGGAGGTGGATCCGGAAATTATGGTGGAGACGGGTCCGGTAATTATGGTGGAGATGGGTCCGATATATCGGAATGTTAAATTATTGTTGTTGTTGTTGTTTACTTTATATTTATGTCTTATTAGTTTCCTTGTTTTTAATATTCTGTCTTTTTTAATTATTATTGTAATATGTTTTTAATTTATGTGTTTTATATAAATTTTAATATATATGGTGTTGTTGTTTAATTAATATTTATGTCTTTTTCTTGTTCTAAACAATTACAACATAGACTAAAAATAATTTAAAATTAAAATTAAAAATAAAAATAATTTCGGATTACACAATGATAATTTTTTAATTACATAATTCGCAAAATATGCAACTTTTAAAATTTTAGGGACCAAATTGCAACTTTGAAACATTTTCTTCAAATTTGAAGAACATGAATAGTGTTACTTCAAATTTGAAGTAACACTATTCATGTTCTTCAAATTTGAAGAAGGAATTGAAGTGAGTTTGAGAGGTGAATAGTGGGAAATTTAAAGAAATGAAGAGGGATTTGAAGTGGGTTGGAGATGGTCTGATATCTTAAGGGCATCAAGATCTCCAACGCGGAACTAATATTGGAATATATGATCAATACCATAAAACGGCAATAATTGTCTCCAAAAATCCTAAAACATAGTATTGAAACGTTCTGCAACCATAACGAACTAAACCCTAGTTAAGAAAAAAAATACGAAAAAGCCCAAAAACTGTTTAAAAAAATTTAAACGTCCGTTTGAAGCCCTAAATAACCTTTTTTGGGACTTTTAAACCCTGCCTCTATGACTTTTGTTCGTCTCGCTCCCACGTTCGATTTGATATGCGGTGCGTTCCGTGGTTCATTCGGAGTCAAAAGTTACGACTGTTTTCGCGCACGTGCTCAAATGACTCCATAGACTTCAACGCCTTGTTGCCCGCATCAATTAGTATTTTCTCACTATATATTTATATATTGATCACATTTCAATTTTTTACTAAATAAAAAAAGTAAAAAAGTATCATATAACAATTAACTTACATGCAAATTTGACTACTTGTACCAAATTAAATGTAATGACATATTTTCCCTTATTTGTTGGAGATTACACTTTTGTCCTTGATAGCGATATTTTTGGGAGGTAAAGTGACATTCTTGCTTTACTATATTTATAGATATGTAAAATATTCCTTTGCTTGGTTGAAGAATTACCACTAAGTTTGTACAATAGCCTAAAATGTTAGAAAATAATTTTGCCCTTCATTATTGCAAAATATACCACTTGTTAATATATTATTATAGATATTTACACTGAAACAAAAAGAGTCATATTTAATCCCACAAAATGAACATCCAATTATATATTACCAGCTAGAAAA
The DNA here is from genome assembly GCA_026119855.1 of Campanula takesimana. NCBI lineage: Eukaryota > Viridiplantae > Streptophyta > Magnoliopsida > Asterales > Campanulaceae > Campanula > Campanula takesimana. The sequence goes on from JAOWBW010000742.1 coordinate 628,033, forward strand.
AATTATTTTCTTCATGATGAGCACGGACCCTATGGTCTCGGCATAAGATCACTCCATCCGGCCTAGACCGGCTAAACCGAGTTGCTTCAGTACTATGACCAGACGGCGTTCTCAGTGTCAGTCCGCATATTATGAACTAGACAGTGGGCTGATGGTTCTCATCATTCCATGTACCAAGTCATAAGCCTCTGGGAACTAGCCTCCGGGATTCGGCCTGCGGGCTTAGTACGTGTACAATCTCTTACCTAAATGTTAGACCTGTCACATCTCATTATTGGGAGAGCATGCGTGTATATTGCGACGAATCGACCGTCTGTGGTATGTGCCTTATATCCATCAACGACATCATTCACCACTTGAGATTGTTCTTTCTCTGATGGTCCAACCAACTCGTGACATGTAACTTCACAAATGACAGATGTAGTTAGTGTTGAGATAAAGATCTCTCTCTCTCTCTCTCTCTTATCCCTCCTATTAATACCTCTCATAGCCCCCTTGGGCAAGGTATACTCGCTAACTCTAATCACACACACACATGGTATTTTACACCTTATTCTTAGGTTATATTTACCTCAGAGATCTTACTCTCAAACCCGAGGGCCTAAGCTGGAATCAAACCCGTCTCTAATCCTAACGGTGTTCTTAGTGTTGTTGTGATTCCAGGTTGAAGAAGACCCCAGATTTCAGGGCGTCATCACTTCACAAATCATTACTCTTTCTAATTCTATCCAAGCCAAAATTATATGGTTAAACATGTTTTTTATTTTTGCTAATTTGACACTCAAGTGACTTCAGACCATTTTTTTGTGTTTGCTAAGCTCCTGGACGATGCCACCCAGAAAATGATTGATAGGTACACATGCATGCGTGCGTATTGTGATCCCTTAGGTTGACTGTAACGCCTGACCGCACCAATAACAAGGTGATGTCGAAGTATCTCCCATTGCTTAGATATATCGAGATGACACTTGTATAGCTGGGGTAGTGTTGTATAGTTGGGGTAGTGCTAATTTGTCTTTTTTGTATCAAGAACTTTGTAGTACGACTTTTCCCGGCACAAGCTAACGTGGTGGATTTCTTAATATTTTTCATTAGCAATCAAATTTTAATACTCCCTCAGTCCCTAAATGAGTGTCCAAATTTTATTTTAAGGGACCCTGAAAATCTCAACTTTTTGAACAATTTGGTACCAACGATTCATATATAATCCTGTAATCTCCTTTCCAAACCTTTAGTTTTGCATGTATAAAGAAACCGGTGAAAAAAAAATTCGAAAAAAAAACGTTTTGGGAGAAAGTTATGTTAAAAAAAGACACTCATTTAGGGACAAAAAATTCTTGAAAATGGACACTCATTTAGGGACAGAGGGGGAGTATATGTTATGATGTCGATTCTATTTTAGTTTTTAGTTCATATATGAAATGTATCTTATTTATATACTACTACCTTTGTCTCTAAATGAGTGTCCAAATTTCATTTAAGGGACATCTGAAAATGTCATCTTCTTGTACACTTTGGTGGCAAAGATACATATATAATCTTGTAATCTCCTTTCCAAACATTTAGTTTTGCACGTATAAAGAGACCGGTGAAAAAAAATTCGAAAAAAAAAACATTTAGGGACAAAGTTATGCTAAAAAAGACGCTCATTTTGGGACAAAGATTTCTTAAAAATGGACACTCATTTAGGGACAGAGGGAGTACAAATATTTTGGCCATATGAGAGGGTGTTATGTATACATCCGCAATCGATTAGAACAAACCAGGTTGTGGATGTTTTATTGCTCAACAACATATGCATGATGTTAACGAAGAAGTCATTGCCAATTGTGAGAGCCCGCGCGCGAACCGTGTAACGGCCCGAATTTCAAAGTATCATAATATCTTTAAATAATATAAATCCGTCCTCAAAATAAAGGAATAACGGTCATAACTACAATTCAAATCTCCACGGCTAGTATATCTAACTAACCACAATCCAAAATAAATAACGGAAACATAACAATTGTCTTTCACTACTAACGGCTAGTAGCCATCAAAACTAGTTCATGGCATTTATTACAATCTAAATAAAAGTCTACTTAAAATATGAAAATCACTACTTTAATTATTCGGGTCCGCCTCAAAGATGTCTCCACTGAAAGTCCTGCTTTCCTACTTATAACCTGAAGAAATAGAATTAGAGAAAGGGTGAGCGAACAATGCTCAGTAAGGTCCTACGCCGCCCTTCGGTTTCTAAGAAGGGGTGACCTCAAAGAAGAGTATCAATAAACAATTTTCGATGAAACGGACAATTTAATAAATCCAAACAATAATCTTCTTCTTAGTACAAGAAAGGAAATCATGGCGCAATTCAATATTCGATAATGCGTAAAATCAATTATGATCACTTAATATTCTTCTCATCAAGTCAATATTCAAAAGTAACCCAAAGGGGTACAATAGTCGATGTATCAATGTTTCGGTATATCCGGATAACCTATATAACCACAATTTCAGTGGTGTCGATATCGATGGTTAATGCCACATAGGCATGTCATGAACTAACCCCCATGACCGGGTATCAATAGTATATCAATATTAACCCAAAAATAATGGGTGTCATTAAGTGATCATTCTTTTATCAATGAAGTTCTTTAATCGACCAATAATCCAATGTCAATTTAAAGTCAGATTTAATTTAACTGACGGAAACGCTTTGGAGTGAATTCCAATAAAAAATTACTGGCCATAACGGTAAAACACGAATTACTCTAGGAACGGAGGGTCAATAAATAACGATATACAATAGGACTAAGAGACGTAAATCCCTTACCTGATTGCAGTAGCTAGCTCTCGAAACGTACGAACGATACACTCAACAACCCCGCAAAATCTATTCATGTGCAAGTAGAACATAATTAATATTAATTTTATACTAATACCAAGTCAGCTTTATAAACTGACCACTACCCATAATTAAGTCAACAGCCCTTTTATCTTCTTTCGGACTGTCTACAACCAAATTGGGCTGATTAAAAAGAATTCACCCTTTGTCCAGTAGATAAAAATTCTCATCGTAGGATGGTGATAGAAATAAGGACCTTTTTGCAATTAAAAAGAATTTACCTCTGTCACGGCGTCCCTTCTTTCTCCCTTTTGCGCTGCCCTTTCTCACACTTCTCTCTCTTTTTCTTTGGAAATAACAATGGTGACTGACAAGTCTAAGGGTTAAGGTGGAAGGTCATTTTTATACTTCAAAGGAAAAACTCTCCCTCTTCTCATAACTAGGCTACGGGCCTTATCAATTTAGCAGCCCAAAATACCTAGTTACCCCTTTTTATTCATAACTAATTAGCCCGGTCCACTATTTAAAAAAAATGGCCAATTAATTTATTTAGTTATTTTATATAATTAATAGAAAATTTTCCGTATATTACACTCTCACCCCCTTAAAATAAGTTTAGTCCTCTAAACTTGACGTACCTCATTCGATGAACAATTTAGGGTATTTCTCCCGCATCTCACTTTTAAGCTCCCATGTAGCTTCTCGAACAGTATGGTTACTCCACTGAACCTTCACGTATGGGATGATGCGCTTTCATAATACTTGGTCCTTCTTATCCACAATCTGGATCGGTTCTTCATCGTAACTCAGATCTGCTCGAAAACGTAACCGTTCAAATTCAATAACATGGCTTGGGTCAGGGACATACTTTCGTAACATGGACAAATGAAAAACATTGTGGACTCCCGACAGAGCCGGCGGCAATGCCAGTCTATAAGACACTTCTCCCACTCGATCAAGAATCTCAAATGGTCCGACATACCTTGGACTAAGCTTTCCTCTGATTCCGAATCTCATAACACCCTTCGTAGGAGATATCTTTAAGAATACATGGTCTCCCACATCAAACTTAAGTTCACGACGATGTTTGTCTGCATACGACTTCTGTCTACTTTGTGCTGTCAATAATCTCTTCTTTATCAATTGAATCTTTTCAGTAGTCACTTGAACCAATTCGGGTCCAATAACTTTCTCTCGCCCACTTCGTCCCAGCAAGTCGGCGAATGACATTTCCTACCATACAAGGCTTCATACGGTGCCATGCCAATACTAGAGTGAAAATTGTTATTATACGCGAATTCTACTAAAGTTAGATGTTCGTCCCAAGAGCCTCGCCAATCCAATGAGCACGCCCTAAGCATATCCTCAAGTGTTTGAATAGTCCGCTCTGACTGTCCATCTGTCTGCGGGTGAAATGCAGTACTCATATTCAATTGGGTCCCCAATGCTCTCTGTAAACTTCCCCAAAATTTTGATGTGAATCTAGCATCTCTATCAGACACAATCGATACTGGCATTCCATAAAGTCTAACTATCTCATCAACGTACATTTTGGCTAACCTTTCCATAGAATCAGTAATTTTGAAAGCTAAAAAGTGGGCTGACTTGGTCAACCTATCAACGATCACCCAAATTGCATTATGACCCTTTAGGGTCCTTGGTAGTCCCACCACAAAATCCATGGCAATGTGTTCCCACTTCCATTCAGGAATCGGTAACGACTGTAATAAACCACCCGACCTCTGATGTTCGCACTTTATCTGCTGGCACACCAAACACTTAGCCACAAAGTCTGCTATATCTCTCTTCATGTTGATCCACCAATACGTATCCTTCACATTTTGGTACATCTTCGTACTACCAGGGTGCACTGCGAATCGAGAGCAATGAGCTTCTTCAAGAATTTCTCGTTTAATACCCTCATCATCTGGAACACAGATCCTTGACCGATATCTCAACATATTGTCATTCCCAACTTTAAATTTTGATGACTCACCACCCTTCAGTTTATCTAGGATCTCTACTAACTCCGGGTCAATTACTTGAGCCGCCTTAATTCTTTCTAACAATGCTGGTTGTGCGCTCAAATAGGCTAAACGACCCCTCTCACTGTCAATCTTGACTTCTAAGCTTACAAGTTCGGCTCCCTCCATCAACTCTCCTTCGGTTGCTAGTATGGCTGCTAAGCTTCCTCTATTCTTACGGCTTAAAGCATCAGCCACTTTATTGGATTTTCCTGGATGATACAAGATGTCACAATCATAATCTTTCAATAATTCCAACCATCTTCTCTGTCGCATGTTCAGCTCCTTCTGAGTGAATATGTACTTGAGGCTTTTATGGTCTGTATATATTTCACAATGTACACCATACAAATAATGTCTCCAAATCTTTAAAGCGAAAACTATTGCCGCCAATTCTAAATCATGAGTTGGGTAGTTTCTCTCATAGCTTTTCAACTGACGAGATGCATAAGCGATCACTTTCTCATTCTGCATTAGAACACAACCTAACCCCTTCAATGAAGCATCACTATAAATCACAAACCCTCTGCCTCCGATGGCAGAGTAAGAATCGGCGCAGACACCAATCGCTTCTTCAACTCTTGAAAATTGGCCTCGCATTCCTCTGTCCATTCAAACGTAACATCCTTTTGCATCAATTTTGTCAATGGCAATGATATCTTGGAAAAGCCTTCCACGAAACGCCTATAATAACCAGCTAACCCCAAGAAACTCCGAACCTCAGTCACTGTGGTCGGTCTTTCCCACTTCACCACTGCTTCAATTTTCGATGGGTCCACCGATATACCTTCCTTGGACACTACATGACCCAGAAAAGCTACTTCTTCAAGCCAAAATTCGCACTTCTTGAACTTAGCATATAACTTTTGTTCCCTCAAAATCTGCAGTACTATCCTCAAATGTTCCTCATGTTCTTCCTTCGTTTTTGAGTAAACTAGGATATCATCAATAAACACAATAACACATCGATCTAAAAATTTTTGGAACACTTTATTCATTAGTTCCATAAACACTGCAGGAGCATTCGTCAACCCAAAAGGCATCACTAAGAACTCATAATGACCATAACGGGTCCTAAATGCTGTCTTGGAGACATCCTCCTTCCTCACCCTTAACTGGTGATACCCAGAACGAAGATCAATCTTAGAAAAGTAACACGCTCCCTGCAACTGGTCGAACAAATCGTCAATCCTTGGTAAAGGATACTTATTCTTCACCGTCACCTTATTCAACTCTCTATAATCGATGCACAACCTCATAGATCCATCCTTTTTCTTCACGAACAACACGGGAGCACCCCAAGGTGAGACACTGGGTCTGATCAAGCCTTTCTCTAATAACTCTTGTAACTGTTCTTTTAACTCCTTAAGTTCCGCAGGTGCCATTCTGTAGGGTGCCTTTGAGATAGGACCCGTACCAGGGACCATGTCAATAGAAAACTCAACTTCTCGCTCAGGCGGTAATCCCGGTAAGTCCTCAGGGAAAACATCTACGAACTCATTTACGATTGGGACCATTTCAATCTTAACGACTTCCTTTCTAGTGTCAATAATAGAAGCTAAAAACCCTTCACAACCCTTCTTCAACATCTTTCGAGCCTTTAAGAATGATATTAACCCTGACTTCCGCTCAGGCCTTTTCTCCTTAAAATAGAATTCTAGTTCACCAGGAATACAAAATACCACTTCTTTCTTAAAATAATCTATCTTTGCATGATACGCAGCTAACCAATCCATACCTAAAATGACATCGAAATCCCGGAGGTCTAACTCAATGAAGTCGATAGACAAATTCCTCTCATCCACTTTCAATGTACAAGATCTATAGACCGAATTTATTTGAATGGCCTCATTGGTGGGTGTATCAATTACTAGGCTTACCTCTAGGTTTTCAGGTTTCAATTTCAAACGACTGACCAATCGGGAAGAAATCACAGAATGAGTAGCACCTGAGTCTATCAAAGCATAAACATTTCTATTACATAATTGAATGGTACCTGCCACCACATCATTAGAAGCCCGAGCATCCCTAGCTGTCATAGTGAACACCCTTCCCTTTCCATTCGATTTGTCTTTGTCCTTGTCTTTACCCTCATTTCCTTTCGGTGCAGTCTTCACTGGTTCCGGGCAATCTTTTATCTTGTGCCCACGTTTACCACAGTTAAAGCAAGAGGCTGTGTTCCAGTAACATTCTTCAGTCTTATGCTTCCTCCCACAAGTACGGCATATTGGAGTAGGCACGTCCTGGTTCTGGCCTTTATTCCAATTTTGACCTCCCTGATAGTTCCTATTCTGATAGCGATTATTGGTAGCTGGAGGGCCTCCCCTAGGGCGATTTTCTTCAGTAGTCCTCTTCTTATAGTTCCCGTTATCATTCCCATTCTTACTAGTCTGACCGCTTTCCTTTCCCGTATCACGTTCAGCTCCCCGCTTCTTATTGTCTCTAGAACTTTGATACTCCTTTGCATCCAGCTCAACTACTCGAGCCTTATTTGCCACTTGAGCTAGAGTTGGGAGCTCTAGTGGTACCAATCTGTATCTCATCTTCGAATTCAACCCAGCCTCAAATTTCCTAGCCTTCTGTTCTTCATCATCAAAGAACCTCGGGGCAAAACGAGATAACTCCAGAAACTTTGCCAAATATTATTCCACAGTCAGGGATCCTTGAGTTAGATTCATAAACTCCGATATCTTCATATTCTTCACAATCGGGGGGTAGAATTTGTCATTAAAAGCTTCCAGAAACATCTCCCAAGTATAATTGGTAACCCGACGAGCCACTCCTGCCTGGATTACTGTCTCCCACCAAACCATGGCTTCCCCTTTTAACACAAAAGTAGCAAAAGTTACCTTCTGCTCACTAGTACACTCCAAAGTGCGAAAAATTCTTTCAATGCCTTTTATCCATTCTTCAGGCTTCTCGCCTGGTGCACCAGAGAAATACTCTTGGTTGCGCTTCTGGAATAGCGCCAGTGGATCTCTAACCGGTGGAGGTGGTGGAGGTGGTGGTGTTGCGTTGGCTTGATTAAGGCTTGCTGTCACTGCCTGAGCTAAAGTCTGATTTGTCTGACCTATCCCCACAACTGCCTGTGTTAATGTCTGAATCAGGGCAGTAAGCATCGGGTCCGGCTGACCCTGGTTGTTCCCATTACTATTCTGCTGGCCGTGGTTCTGGCCTCCCTCTCCTATAGACTCAGAGTCTTGGACACTACCGCTTCGGCCCCCTCGGCCTCCTCGGCCTCCTCGACCCCCACGGCCTCTACCTCTTCTCCCTTCCATTGCCTATTACCAAAAGTCAATGATCACAAGTTTGTAATTACTAAGCAAGGTAATATAAGTAGTCTACCTTATACTTTTCTCATCATCAATGGTTTTAAGTACATTCAACTTGTTCAATTTCAATTTCAATTTCGATTTCGATATAACTTTCGATTCTGTCTTGATAGTGTTCGATGGATATCAATCATGTCAATATATTGGGTATGGGACAAAATACATAACTACACAATTATACATATTCACATAATTGGTAACATAGATAATCAAAATTTTCCTTTTATTAACTTTAAAGGAGGGAGTACATCAATTACTATTCCTTAACTAAATCCATAAGGTAATGGCTTACATCACCAAGTACTTAGGATATCTAAAAAAATTACCTAAACAATATAATTTAATCTAGTAGTCTGCCTCCTCTCTTTTTATTTTTATTTGACCAAACCACCATAATCACATTCACTCCGATTGTACGTCCTCTTCAATGTCTACTTCCTGATTTCCAACTCTTGGATCCTGTTTTTAGCCACTTCTAGCTACTGTTGGAGAGATTGAATTTTACTTAGCGCTTGTTCCAACCGCTCTTCTGTAGCATCCAGCCTTTATCCCATAGTTATGTTATTTGCCTTCTCTCTCAAGTACATGTTTTCATATTTTTCAACCTCCCCCCTCTTTCTTAGGAACTCGCTCCTTGGAATCCTTGTGGGTAACAAATGTGCTTTTCCACCAGTAGTCTTCCTAGCAGTTTGGTAGGTTCTCACCATGCTTCCTAGCAAAAGATGAAAATTTTAACCATTTTTAGTTTCAACCACAACTATAATGCCATAAGGAAATTTTAGTTTCATAAAAAAAACATCCCTTAAGTCTCCAATATATCTTTTAATGGAAATTTTCCTAAAAACTTTTCCACATGTGATATTCAAATACTTAAACCTATTCAATATCAGAGTTCTTATCCCTTTCAAGTTCTAATCCCAATGCTCTCATACCAACTGTAACGGCCCGAATTTCAAAGTATCATAATATCTTTAAATAATATAAATCCGTCCTCAAAATAAAGGAATAACGGTCATAACTACAATTCAAATCTCCACGGCTAGTATATCTAACTAACCACAATCCAAAATAAATAACGGAAACATAACAATTGTCTTTCACTACTAACGGCTAGTAGCCATCAAAACTAGTTCATGGCATTTATTACAATCTAAATAAAAGTCTAC
>JAOWBW010000742.1:642381-665344 GCA_026119855.1 Campanula takesimana
ACACAGGAAATGGGTAATGAACTCTTTGGCTCTAAACTAGTCAATTGATTTCTCTATTCATTCATACCGCCCGTATTCTTACTCTCACGCCGGAGGGCCTTCGCCGGTGAAGCCCCGGCGTAGTTTACGTTTGCTCATTGTGTGCAGATCCGAACAGGGAAGTTCTCATTGCTGGATTTATCTGAACCGCTAGACGAAGGGCTGATCCGACACGTTTTTGGCAGCATCAGTTTGGTTCCATTGCCGGGAAACGTCGTTGAAGAATCTCTGTTCGGAAAACCACAAACTTCCTCATGTCTGGAACTCGCGCCGACGGTTGGGAAGCTAGCGTTACACCAGATACCAATCTCAACCCGCCACCACCTATCGTGGCAAATAACAACGCTCTGAATCAAGGCCTCCATCCTCCACCTCAGGGGGCGGGATGCACACCCGTTCCAGAGGGCCGGCACCAGAAATTACTCACCAGTATGGACGGCGGAGACGAACGACTTCACGTCCTCAGCTTACCGAGGATGGCCTTTCTAGGCCGGCACCAATTGATCGGAAGGCATTATTACATCAGAATCTCTCAACCCTTCAGCAACTAGCTGATGCTCAGAGGGCTCTTCTAGAATTTGACCCTGATCATTCCTTGGCACCCTTCGCCCAGCCCTGTGGCACAAGAGGAGCTTTGGGAGGCGGAAAAAGAAGTGACCGTAGGAGGAACCCACGCACTGATGACAGACGTCATCAGGAACCGCCTGATGCGCCCCCAAGAAATCGAGCTGCTCCACCAAGCCGACTAGAAGGTTGACTTGGCCCAATTAATCCTAATGGAAGAGATCTGAGGGATCAGATAAACCGTAGGAGAGAAGAAGAGGCAGAATCTCCAGATGTGAGATTTCTAGGAGAAAGGCGACGATGGCAAAATCAAGATCAAGTCCCACCCAGACAGGAGCCACCTCGTCGTACTCCTCCGAGATGACCTCGTGATGATCCAGACACAAGACGAGTTGTTGGGAGGGGCCGAGACAACGAAAGAGACAGGCCGAGAAGCTCCCATCGCAGCTCAGGATTCAGTGAGCAGATCATAATGGATTTGCAGGAGAGGATGGCCAATATAGAGATGAACCAGGGGCAGAGAAAGCCGAAGACCGACTATGACGCAATGCGTCCGTTTGCTCAATGGATAAAGGATTCTCCACCTAATCCCCAGTTGAAGCTTCCTCACCTGAACAAATATTCTGGCAATTCTGATGCCATGGACCACCTCCAGTCTTTCGAAGGTATGATGGCCTTGGTTTCCAACAAAGACGACGTACTTTGCAAGGCCTTCACTAGTACGTTAGTTGGAGCAGCCAGGTCTTGGTTTATGGACCTAGAAAGAAGAAGAATCAACTCCTTCTCCAAATTGAAGTCAAGTTTCCTAGAGTATTTCGCCACTGCCAGAGATAGAAAGAAAAGATTGTCAGATCTGGCAAACATAGTTCAGGGAAAGAGCGAATCAACTATGGACTTCTACAATAGGTTTAGAGACTTGGCTGACTCAATAGAAGAGAGACTCACCGACAGGGAGATCATAATGTGCTTCTATAATGGACAAAGATCAGACGAGCTCACCTATGAATTATCGGTAAGAGAACCTCTTACAAAATCTGAGCTATACCAGATGGCCTATGCAACAGCCACTGCTGAAGAAAAAAAGAAACTGATGTCCGGATACAGAGATCGAGACCGAGGAAGGGAAGGCAGACCACCCACTTCTGACTCGGTCCAGGGTACCAATGGAAGTGGAAACCGAGGGAAGAATAGAACGAGACCGACCGAGGTCTTTACCCCCCTTACAAAGCCGATTTCCGAGATCATGAACCTGGTGAATCTCCCAAATCCAAAACCCCTTAAAGATAACCCAAAGTTCCAAGGGACACAAGCAAGTACTGTGCCTACCACCGAGATAACGGGCACGAGACAGACAACTGCTTTGCTCTAAAGAAAATACTACAAAGGTGGGCCGATCAGGGAAACTAAATGAATGCTTAGCAAAGAAAGAAAACAAACGTCTGAGAGAGGGCGAGGCGGTGGATGACCACGAATATAGACCACCTCGAGCAAAGCTGATCGGTGTAATCAGGGAGGAAATTCCTTCCAACACCAAGTTAAATGAGCAGATCTATGAGCTAAGCAAGGTTTACTATATCCCCCCCCCTTGGATTCACAAAGGAGAGTAAGTGATCAGCTTCTCCCCTAACGAGCTGGCCGGAAACAGGGCCATGAGAGAGAAGCCATTGGTCATCACAGGCCGAATTGACAACTGTGAATCGGAAAGGCTCTTAATAGATTCTGGGGCTGCTAAAGACGTGCTCTATTATAGAACCTTCAAGGAAATGGATCTGCCAGATACTATGCTGGCCCCGTATAACGGAAGACTAGAAGGATTTACAAATCACAAAGCTGAGGCTAAGGGTACCGTGGACTTGATATTAGAAATTGGTGAATACCTCAATAAAACGTCGGCAACAATCACTTTCATCGTTATGGACTTGACAAGTGACTACCATGCCATCCTCAGCTCTTATAGTCAGGGAAAATTGGGAATGATTGCTTCCCTCCCTCACCAAAGGGTGAAATTCCCAACCCCAGAAGGCATAGGTTGCGTCCTCGGCAACCCCAGACATTTCTTAGAGCACGTGATGAGGTCCAGAAAATCAAAAACCAAGATGGAGATTGACACTCCAGAAAAGAATATTACTATATCAAAGTCGACCACGGTCACAACATCTACCCCCAATATCGGTGTGATAACAGTAGACATGCCTGAGGAATGGGTAGTACTGGACGATGGTAATACCACGACAGAGACCGAGGTGACCTACGGGTTAGAAGGATATGGCTGTATTTCCATGAACGCAGCTTCAGACGAGCCAAGCCACTCTACCCTCGCCCTCGTCCCAAGCTTGGGGGCCACAATACCCGACCTCATGGATGCCGAGATAGACAGACTCCTAGATATAGAGAATTTGAACATAGAAGGCAAAGACAAGGAAAAAGTCAAGCAAATCATTGTGGAAACCTTGGAGTTCAGGGACGGTCCCGAGTTGAGACCAGTTGACCAACTAGATGAGGTCGTTATCAACCCTGACTACCCAGAACAGAAGGTACGAATTGGGAAACAACTCCCCCCCAGAAGAGAGAGAGGAGCTTATCAACATGCTCAAAAACAACCTAGACGTGTTCGCATGGAGAGTTGAAGACATGGTTGGAGTTAAAGAAGCCATCGCTCTCCACAAACTAGAGGTGGACGGTTTTTTCAAACCAGTCAAGCAGGGACGAAGAGCCTTCTCCACAGATAAGGAAAAGGCAATCGAGGTCGAGGTGGACAAGCTATTGAAAGCCGGCATCATCAGAGAAGCGACATACCCCGAGTGGCTGGCCAATGTCGTCATGGTAAAGAAGCAGAACGGCAAGTGGAGGATGTGCGTCGAGTTCATAGATATCAACAAGGCTTGCCCTAAATATAGCTACCCCCTACCCAGGATAGACAAGTTGGTCGACTCCATTGCTGGACACCAAACCTTGAGCTTCCTAGACGCTTATTCTGGTTACCACCAAGTCAAGATGGCAGAAAAAGACATCTAAAAGACCGCCTTCCAAGCAGCAGGAGGGATCTATTGTTATGTGATGATGCCTTTTGGCCTCAAGAATGCCGGCGCAACTTATCAGAGGATGGTGAACAAGGTGTTCAAATCCCAGATCGGCAGGAACATGGAAGCCTATATTGATGACATGGTAATAAATACCAAGTCAGGAAGCCACGTCTCGGACCTAATGGAGACTATAAGAAACCTGAAAGAAAACGACATGAAGCTCAACCCAAGTAAATGTGTTTTTGGGGTCACGGCGGGCAAGTTCCTCGGTTTCATGGTCTCCCAGCGAGGCATCGAGGCAAATCTGGAGAAGATCCAAGCCCTAGTCGACATGAAAGAGCCGACATATGTAAGAGAAGTTCATAGGTTGAATGGAAGGGTGGCTGCCCTGGGAAATTTATCGCCAAGTCGGCAGAAAAGTCGTTACCATTCTTCAAGGCTCTAAAAGGAACTAAGGACTTCGACTGGACCTCAGAATGCTCAGCATCATTCTAGGAGATGAAAGAATAGATGGGTTCACCTCCACTACTTAGCAGTCCGATTATGGGAGAGACACTCTCCGTATTCCTTGCGGCAACAACAGAGCCGTGGCGGCCGTATTAGTACGAGAAGATAATGGAATTCAGAAGCCGGTGTACTATGTAAGCAAAGCGTTGTCAGATACCGAGAGCAGATACTATAACGCCGAAAAGATAGCATACGCCTTGGTCATTGCCGCCAGAAAACTGCGTGCGTACTTCTCTGCTCATCCCATCATGGTTTACACCGACGCGCCACTCAGGAAGATACTACACAAGATGGACAGCTCAGGAAGACTATTGAACTGGTCCATTGAATTGACCGAGTTTGACATAACCTACAAGCCGAGGAAGACCTTGATGGCACAACCTTTGGTTGACTTCCTAGTTGAGACCGTGTTCTCAAGTGAATATACGCCAACCAATAGGAAGAGGAAGTCTCCCATGGATAGGGAACCACTGGAGGAACTGCCAAGTGATTGTTGGATCTTGTACACGGACGGATCAATGACAAATGGAAGAAGTGGAGCCGGGGTGTGTATAACAAGTCCAGGCGGCAACATGTAGCCCATGACTTCATCAGATTTAAATTCCCAGCTTAAAAAACCAGGTAGAGTATGAAGCCTTGGTCTTGGGGATAGAAAAAAGGGCAAAGTTCTTTGGTGCAAACAAACTGGTAGCCTACAGTAATTCCCAACTCGTAGTGAACCAAGTGAAGGGAGAGTATAACACCAAGAATCACATGCTGACTAAGTACAGGGATCTCATCTTGAATTTGACCAAGAACTTGGAATTTTGGGAAATAAGGCAAGTAGGACGAGAGCACAACCAGGAAGCTGACTTTCTGTCAAAGATGGGCACGTCAGAAGAAACCAATCCTTTAGTCATCTACGCCGATCAACCTGCCTACGAGAGATTAGAGATATTGATTCTCGACGACGAGGAGAGAACATGGATTGAAGACGACAAGGACTACATCGAGAAAGGAAAGCTACCAGAAGACGAGTTGGCGGCCAAGACAATAAAGAAGAAGATTGCCCGATACATAGTTTGGAACGACATTCTATATTGAAGGTCATTCTCCAGGCCCCTCCTGAGATGCGTCTCCCTTAAAGACATAGAGAAAGTACAGGCCGAGGTACATGAAGGAGTTTGTGGAGGACACCTGGGGGCCAGAACTCTTGCCGATAAAATAATCACACTCAGTTACTACTGGCCAAACTTAAGAGAGGATGCCCAGGCCTATGTAAAAAAGTGCGACAAATGCCAACACTTCTCAGACCTACCTAGAGTACCACCTGTGGAGCAAAGTCTCGTCATACCGACATGACATGGCCTTTCGACATGTGGGGGGTCGACATCATTGGGCCTTTTCCCTTGGCCAAAGGAAGCAACAAATTCGTGATCGTAGCAGTCGACTACTTCACCAAATGGGTAGAAGCTAAGCCCCTGGCAAAGATTACAGAGGAGAACGCCATCAACTTCATCCATGACTATATATGGTGTCGTTTCGGTATCCCACATTCAATTGTAATCGACAACGGACTCCAGTTCTCTGATGCATTCACAGAGGAATTAAACAGACTAGGAATCAAGCACAAAAAGTCATCGGTCAGTCATCCTCAAGGTAATGGGCAAGCCGAGGCAGCGAACAAATTGATACTGAAAGCCCTAACCAAGAGTCTGGAAGGAAGCCAAGGAAAGTGGCTGGACGACCTCCCCCTTTGTTTATGGGCAGTTCGTACAACCACTCGGGGGCTGACTGGGGAGCTCCCTTTGCATTAACTTACGGATCAGAAGCTATGGCTCCAGCCGAGATGGCCTTACCGACCTTCAAGGTGACAAATTACAGCGAAGTCATCAATGAATATAATTGGCTGCTAGACCTAGACCTAGTTGAAGCAAAAAGGCTGACGGCTCAGCTTAGAATGATTAACTACAAGCAAAGAACCAAAGCCTATCATGACAGCAAGGTAAAGAAAAGAGTTTTTGAAGTCGACGACTGGGTGCTCCGAAAGATTGAATCGACACACAGAAAGGCTCAGCAAAACAAGCTCTCTCCAAATTGGGAAGGTCCCTACATTGTCACTCACATTATCCGAGAAGGGACCTACATGCTCAAAACTCCAGAAGGAAAAGAACTCAAGCATCCATGGCACTCAGAGCACTTGAGGAAATACTATCAGTAATACCTCAGCACCTTATCTATCTTTTATTACTCTCTAGTTAGATTTTCGATCTCTAATTCATAGCATTTATAGAAATTCCTTTATTATTATCAATAAAGTTTCCTTTTTGTAACTTTGATTCTTAAGCACGGTCCAAGCATTACTTAGCAATGCCGAGATCGTCATTCCGAGTTGAGACTAAAACGTCACGACTCAAGACAATCAGAACCTAATTATGTCAGCTAGTGCTCTCAAATTTGGGTTAAGATCATTACATCTAGTTCCCACGACAATTTGAGACTAGCCATGAGTTAGTCCTTACAAACCGAGCTCCTAACGCTCATCACGGCCATCACGGTTAACGACCATGGCCTACAAATATAGCCTAACTCGGCTACATTCAAAACCTAATTCTACCTGCCAATACTCTCAAATTGGGGTTAAGATTATTACATCCAGTCCCCATGACAATTTGAGACTAGCCACGGTTAGTCCTTACGAAATCGAGCATTTAACACTCGTGAATAGCCTAATCAACCGTATACACCTCATCATTTCAGACCATGGTGACATCTCAAACCGAGATAGGGTAACCTAGATAACATTGGGCCCCAGGCATACAAATACTAAACCAAAAATTTAAAGTGTTTAGACTCCCCCAAACACTCTGGGCCAAGTCACATAAATACTTAAAACAGAAAAAAAAATAAAAAATAACTAAATAAATAAATTGTTTTAGCCAACCCGGCTTACAAGGACAGGTTCCAAAGTTTAAACAAGCTAATAAATATCGGCATCGGCTTCCTCCTCGACCTGGGCAATCAGATCATTAAGGTTCCCTGCTTCAACCGGTGGAGGGACCCACGGCGGATTACCTGCCTTGCGATCTTCGCTCTAAATCACTCTCAGACCCTTATCAGAATAAGGGATCAAGGAATGAGTAGCTCGAGCTTCAACACCATATGCATCCTGATTATAAAGGCGAGCAAGCTTATCCAAGGTTATGTCCACTTTGGGTCGATCCAGAGAAGACGGGATAAATTAGACCAGGCATCATTGTAGGTAGTGCCGACCTCATCCTGGACTGCCGCCCTCATTGCTGGTCCTCTCTTAAAAGCCTCCACTGCTTGGTTCTCTCGGCTTGGAATGCTCTCTTCTAGCTGGGCAAGCCTCTCCTCAGCAACATTTTTCTCCAACACAAGACCCTCAGCTCGACGATGCTCCCTTTCAAGGTCGACCTTTGCCGCATCAGTCTCCCCCTTCGCTGCCTGGACCACCGCCTCAGCCCTCCGGACTGTCTCCTCAGCTTCTGCCGACTTGTCCGCCGCCTTCTTCATCTCAACCTCAAATGAAAGCTTCTCCCTCTCAAGAATCTCCACTCTTTCCTTCAGCTGGGCATTAGAAGCATGAAGAGGCTTGACCTCATCCTCAAATTTCCTGGCGTTGCTTATAGCAAGTTGCATAAGAGCGTATTCGTACTGGGCTATAGAAGCAAGCTACAAGGAGAAAAGTGAAGCGTTAAAAGTACTAGAGTCAAAATCATGGAGCAACTAATGAAGCACAAAGTACCTCGCTAATGAGTAAGCCCTTGCGGTTTCTGAGTTATGTGGAGGTCGGCCTGGTGTCTATCAACCTTTGAATAGTTCGCTGGTTCATGGATCTCTTGATGACGGCCACACCGAGCTTAAGGCCAGGTTCGGAGCGAATAGAGTCGTCGATATCCGGTATTATCATCACATTTCCAAGGGCATTGGCCAGATCATTGATGTCAGCTTCAGTAGGAACCGAGGCCGAAGCCGAACCGCTGGTCGAAGGGGTCCTCTTAGAAGGGGGCTTCGAAATATCCCCAACCTCTTCCAACGGCCTCTTCCCTCGATGGTCCCTTTGGTCCACTTCCACCTCGGTACGCTGGCCCTAACTCTGGTCCAGCGAAGAATTAACTTCCACCTTAGCCTCCTTATCCATAATCTTAATCTCAACTCCTTCTCCACCAGCTTCAATTTGGACAACCAGAGGACCGGTGGGAATATCAGCACCTCCCTTTGACTGTAACGCCTCTTGCCTGGCCGCCATGTCAGAATGATGCTTCTCTACGCCACGGGTATGCGACAACTATTTTTTCCTTCTCGCCGCCATCGCGGGATCAAATTCCTCTTCATCAATAAGTTGGATATCCTCCATTGAAAGATCTGCACGAAAAAGAAGGTTCATGAGCGCCTTTGAAACAACAAAGTAAAACTAGAAAAGTGCAGAAGTGACAATTATGAAAAGGAAATTACGTCCTATAATGTCCTGGGCTTTGAGGCATCTGTTGGCCTCCCTTTTGAACACTAGGCAGTCGGAATGAAAGACAAAGTTAGGATGAATCACCCAGTCCGGAAACCGATTTCCTCTCTCGACCTCCACCACCGGGAGAACGCCCGCGATAGGCCCCCTCATCAGACCGGCCTGGATGTGGAATCTGAAATCGATCTCAGTCTTAGACCAATCCAACGTAGCAGTGATGGCAAATTCTTCTAGTCTTTTTATCAAAGCAGCGCTCCAATCGGGACGATGAACTGCTGAAGGCTTAACTGGGTCTCTATCAGGACCTAAGAACTCCCAACCCTGACGGCTTTCCACTTTGATAACATGTTTGTTCCAAACAGTCACCTTATTCACAACACTCGAAATGGGAATCATGAGTTTGGGCCTATTAGGGTCAGATTTGATAGTGATGGTTCTGGACGATGAATTATACGAAGACTGGAAAAAATGATAGAAAGCCGACATGCAAGGTTCGAAGCCAAGACCACGACAAAGAATTATGAATCCAGTCAGGTACCTCACGGCGTTAGCACCCAAGTGGGCCGGGACAATATTCCACTCCTCCAGGTACTAATTGATAAAAGGGTCAAGGGGAAGGCGAAGCCCAAGCTGGAACTGTTTGTAGTAGAAAGGGATAAACACGTCATCATAATAAAACCTCCTGACCTCCGCCTCACTAGCAAACGGTTGGGCTTTACTATAGAACAGTTTAAATTGTCTCCTATCCACCCTATAATTGTCATAGAGGTCCTTTGTAACGCCCATCCTTAATCTCGTTAAATATTTGACTTACTTGTTAAATACTTGAACTTGCATATTATGTGTTAGTTTTACCTGGGTTAGTTTCTTAACTACTTTAGAATATTAAGGTGGTTAAATGTTTAGTTTTGACTTTTGGTTCATTTGTGAAAATTTGACTTTAGGGGCCTTTTTGTTAAAAGTGAAACTTGAGGGGCCTAGGTGTCATTCTTGGAAAGTTGAAAGATAAACTTGCTTGGTTTGCTTCTCTGATTCAATCTTCCCCAAATCTCCTTCTCGTTGTTTCCTCTGTTTCAAAGTTAGGGTTAGGTTTTTACCCTATTCTCGACACCTCGACCTTAATTATCCCTCTGTTCTTGATTCTGATCCCGGATAAATATTCGTGGCGTTGAATAGAGCGTTCCAGGCCGAACAGAAATTTATTTGGGTAAACTTGATTTCGGACTAGGTAAGTTATTAGCTCCCCCTTGCTTGTAATAACATGCATATATGTTATTCCTGATACTTTTGTTTGTCAATTTCGTGTTTGGGGCAATTTCTGTGATACTTGTAATTTTGGGACAAAGGGAGTATATCCTACTGAGTAAAAGTAATGAAAGAAACTTGAAATAAGTTGTTGAGCTTGATATGCCTTCCTAGGAATTGTTAATATGTTAGTAAAAAGTTACTCCTACGCTTGGGACTGAGAATTTAGGCCTGGAAAGAAATTTAGTGTTTGCTGAAAATTGTACCAGGCGCCCGCCCACATAGATACCGAGCGCCCGCCCATTTCATCAGAAGTTTTGGTTTCAAAAGTGCTATAATGATCGGCCGCCCGGTCCATTGTAGGCGCCCGCCCGGTCCCCTGTTTCAACAAAAGTGTTTTAAATCTAAATAGAAATGAAAGCTTACCCCTCCTAAGGCATATAGCCTTAGTATAAGATGTCTTAGCAAGTGTATATGTACCTTTTGGGGCATTAGAAATTGGCCTTGAACATGAGTTATTATTGAATTAAAATGAGAACTTAAGTATAAGAGTAGCAACTCTTCTTTAGGTCTTGAAAGTGCTATGAACAAGCACTAATGTGTTATACTTGTCTTGAAACCAATGATTGTGCACCTTAGGGGCATTAGAACAAAGTTTTAGACCTGAACATCCTAAGAATAGGATTAGGATTTTGTAAGAGTAAATGTATAACTCTTATACATGCTTGAATGTCCAAATATTGTAGTTATAACTTGAAGTATAAGACCATAAAATCTTGTACATGACTTGAACATCCAAAGAATTGGATTAAGACTTGAATATAAGATAATAAAATCTTGTACATGACTTGATGCCAATACATATGTATGGTAATGAACTAGAAAGTGCTATGAACAAGCACTAATGTGTATGAGACATGTTCTTGATGTGTATGTGCAAACATTGCATATAGTTGCTTGATAACAAGGTGACTTCTTGATTACTTGAAGAATGTTCCTTGTTGAGCTAGTCCACTACTTCTGGATTAGTTCTTCTCCCGTAGTTCAAGTAAATACCTACTTGTACATTCTTGTGTGAGTCCAGCTGGTTCTCCTTGATTGTTCGGAAATATATAGGTTCACTCTTATCGCGAGAGCTGGGGCTTAAGTGATAATCGGGTCCCTATGTATTTGCGCTTGACCCCTTACTACCGGCCATAGTAAGGGCATAGCTTCCTTGGTTGGAGAAATACGCCTGGCTTAAGTGAATGCTAAACTCTTGAACTCCTCGTGAGTCTTGATCTTGGGAATGACACTGGTTACCGGGTCTTCTGATATATACTGAATAAGCAGTTTCTTGATATTGATCGTGATTGTCAAAGTAATACAAGCTACGACAACAATGGTATTCTTGGGAGGAATAAGGAAGGAAGCAATATCCTTTATAACTTGCTTGTTTAGCCTTATGTGCTACTTGATGGGTTGGCTTAGCCTCTCATATACTTGTTACTTGATGATACTTGATACATGATTACTTGAGTATTTAGTTGAATTGCATGATAACATGTCATGTAGTTGCATCTAATAGCTTACTGAGATTTATCTCACCCCGTTCCTTGTTTATTTGTTTTCTTTAGATCAAAGGAAGGCTAGTGATAGTGCACAGTGAGGCTCGACATAGCAGGGAGCTTACTACGCAGGTGGTTATTCTTTTGGGGATCGTGGTCCTTTACATTTTGGTGAGGACGATATATTATGGGTTATGTAACTCAGTATTTTTGGGCAGACTTGTTTTCTCTAGACATCTTGTAATGCCAGCTTATGTGCTAGGCATATCTTCCGCTGTATGTAATCATGTTTGGTTTAAATTTTCTTGTCTAGAACTCGTGTTGTGAGCTAGTTTAGCTCCTTACTCTAGAGTATATATATCACGTCGGTTTGTTATAACAGTTGTCATCCCGTTTCTTGTTAAGTTTCTTGATTCTTGTTAGTCAAGCGCATCCAGGTTCGAGGTTCTATTAGGGGATCCCGGGACCTGGGGGCATGTCATCCTTGATCATTGCAGCACCGCCAGAAGGATGCCTACGACGAACTGAGCCGGAGGGACCCGCCTCATCTCGACCTCTCCCGGGGGCCACGGCTTCCTCTCCAAATCTATCCACTATCCTTCCTGAAGCACCTTCCTTGGCCATACATGCAGTAACCAAGGGGTTAGAGTCATCCTGCGATGAGGACAAGGTAACCTTCCCCCCCCCCCCCCGATTCAACTACTGGGGCCAAGGAAGGACCCTCAAAACGAGATCGAAAGGCCGATTTATCTTTAACATAGCGAAGAAAAATGTGGTTTACAATGGCATCAAAGGTATTAAGGAGTACGATGCCATCCGCATTGCCTGGAAAGGCCCTTAGGGAAAACAAACCTGTTGGATACCTCAAATCGTCTCTAGGGGTCCTATTCAAAAACAACAGGTCGCCAATTGCCATTAAAGACAACATTTTCCAAATCCCCTCCGACAACATATAAATCCTATTATTTGGCTCGTAGAAGCCGTACATGGCGTCGGGATCAAAGTATGGGGTACCAAGCATATCAGAAGGAGGAATAGCTAGGGTTTTTCTAAAAATTACCTATGCAGATACAATAAATCGATTATGAAAAATGGGAACTTAAAGCCCTATAACCTCAACAATGGCAAAAATTTTAGAAATTGCTAAAAGGGTTCGAATTAGTACCTTGTTCGGAAATGTAATCGGAGAAAAGGTCAGACGGTGGTGCAAACAAAACGATCGGAAATCGGACAGATTGAGGGGATTCGCGTCAAGAACAGAGTTATCCGAAGACTCGCCGGTGGCAGGTACACTTTACTCAGGCAAGGAATTTGAAAATGGGATATTTCGAGGGTTTTTTGGGCGTATATATAGACGGGTCGAATATTTATGGTGCGGGTTTAACCCGGTTCTAAAGTACGACCCATGGGTCGTACGTATATCCAGGGGCCCACCGTACCTTGAATTTAATAGGCCACGTATTCGAGATGAATGTCCCATCATTAAGGCATGTGCACCGTTCGAGATAATGGGGGAAGACAAACGATTGATATGACCCAACCGTCATCTGAAGCATGAACAGACTATCAACACCAGATCGACACGTGGTACGTCGAGACCGATATACCCAAGAGTGTCTAAGCCGGTGTCATAAGCATAGCATGCCTAATGTTTAGGTCGACATGGAAGGATTCAGTGCAGTGGCGCGACCGACACTACGAAAACAGACGTCCCGGTAAACTTTGGAACAAGACGAGGACGAGATAGGAAGAAGGCCATGAGTTAGCCAAGTCATCAGGCTTCATATTTTGAGTGACGACTAACGTCTCGGCCAAAAATTAATGATATGCCGAGATCAGCGGAAGGGCATTGTTTTCTGATCATGAATTGAATTGAAGAAACAAAAATAAGCAGTTCTGAGGTAACAAAGAAAGAGATTATGATAAGAAAAGTTAAAATCCCGTTATACATACCCAAAAGACCCCCACAACAAGGCCGGGGCCTGACCTATACGAAATCAAAAAAGAAACTACTGGATTATCCTAACTAAAGATTTAAGAAAGATCACAATCTTGATCTTGATCTTCATCATCTTCCTTCCATTCAACGTCTCCATCATATCCATATTCATCAATAATAATGGGTTCTGGATCATCTTCATCATCATCATCATCCTCATCCTCATCCTCTTACTCTTCTGTATCAGAATCATCATCGGAAAATTCATTCTCGCTGAAGATTGGATCCGGTTCTGAGAATTCATCATTACTGTCGGACGGAGAATCTTCCGACAGAAAGGATGAATCCTATTTTGGAGGAGATGTAGAGTCACTGCTGCCTGATGAACTTGAACCTCCAGTCTGGTTTTCTTCGTCTGAATCTACTTCCTCCGAGAATGCATCGTCATAATTTCTTTTCGAAGCCATTGGAGGTTTTCTTGAGAGGATCTTGAAGAAGATGAATTTGTAAGAGTAAATTCCAAGCGACAGCCCTTATATACCCCCAGAATATAAGGGGGTGGAATATTTATTTCAGTCATAATTGTGGTGCAATTAATGGGTGCTCGCTCTCCAAGAGAAATAATGATTTCACCTGGAAAAAATCAGCATGGCATCAGGAAATCTACCCAAAGGATTTTGGCCGCTAACTATCAAATCAGAGTAAATGAAGTGCAGAGCAAGTACAAACGGCACAGTTTCTACTCGGCATGCCAAGTTAGAAACTCGGGGGCCACTGAACGACATAAACCGACTTGGTTAAATGGGACCCATAAATTGGTCTCACACACCAAAAGACCCATCTCAAAGATGCCCATAATCTCATATGCCGACATAAGCTAGGCCGAGCAGGCAGGCCTTGCCTAGGCCGAGATCCAAGGACCTAATCCTTAGCCGACCTATATGACGAGCCGAGCTGATTGAAGGGCCGACCTACACCAGAAACCTCCCATTATCATCGGGAGTCCACTTACAATAATTATACCACAACTCAAACACCAAGAATCCTTATCTAAACAAGGATATCTCTTCTACAAGATAACTGGGATACCACTCATCCTTATCCGGAGTCTATCTCCAAGGAATATGAGTCTCACGGCAATACGGGCTCCCTGGATTACTTAACAAGTCAGGACTCATTCACCCATGCCTATATAAATAGGTCCTCTACACAGGAAACGGGTAATGAACTCTTTGGCTCTAAACTAGTCAATTGATATCTCTATTCATTCATACCGCCCGTATTCTTACTCTCACGCCGGAGGGCCTTCGCCGGTGAAGCTCTGGCGTAGTTTACATTTGCTCATTGTGTGCAAATCCGAACGGGGAAGTTCTCATTGCTGGATTTATCTGAACCGCTAGACGAAGGGCTGATCTGACACGTTTTTGGCAGCATCAGTGAAGAATATGGAGAAAATGGGGGAAGATCATAATGAATAGGTTGAAAAACTGAAAAAGCTGTGAATAGTGGAAGTACGGCCATGCACTTTATAACGCACGGCCGTGCACCTCACCTTGACCAATCACCTGACTCCAAGTGGCACCTTGGGGCTGGTCCAGGCGTGTCTTTGTGCACATTTGCTCCAGCTCCGGCTTTCCGCTCCGCAACTGCTTCGTCGTGTGCGCTCCGGTGTCCCAGTTGCCCGCGGGCCCAACAGGAAAGTTGCTCGGTATATATTTTCTGGTTCGGCCGGTATATCTAAAATATGTTAATAAGAATGGAAAATATAAGTAATATTTTAAATGCACAAGATGACAGGTAAAGGGCTTTCTAAATAATGCGGGGCCCGGCGAGGGGTCCCGGCATAAGATTTTTCGAGGACAGACCTTTTTACTCGGTTTTGAGCCCTGATCATGAATCTGAACTCGGTTTTTGCATCCGATGCACCGATAAGGCGTTCGGTAGTCACGAACGGCTAAATCTAGGGTTTTTAGGTCAATTATCACGTTTAGACCAATTAAATGGTAGGCTTTAGGGGGTGCGAGATTGGGGTGTCTACACCAATAGGTAGAGATGGATGAATCCCGACTTCGGATGCGATATCTGATTATAGTTTCTCTTACAAGAATTCGACAACAACAATGACCTGAAGCTCGAGCAACTCCACCACCAGTTGATCGCGCTAGGGGTTGCTATAGAGACGACATCAGTTTCTATATCCTCTTATACAATAGGAACCATAATGACATAGGAATTTAATAGACGAGCCAAAGCAAGAGGCAGGGACCCAGCCACCGATACAGGCTGAGACAAAGACCCACCATTAATGAATATTGAGATGGAGACATGTAGATACATTGAAAAAAACCCACTAACTTGGCTAGAGCGATGGATTATCCTAGGATGTCTAGTTGGTTTTAGTTGCTTAGAGTCGATACCTATGTTTTAAAGGAACATAAGAAAAACCTAGAATAGCGTATTTGTTACGAAAACCAAAGATTAGGGAAGATGGGTTCGGGAGTTAGGTTATGGAGTGGGAATTACTTAAACATCCACTCCACCCGACTAAAGCTGGTCTTGCTACTAAAGGTGTTCTATGTATGAAAAAGTTCTTCTTTTATTCATTAAACCATGCTAACAATTGCATTGAAAGGAAAAGGAGAATTACAAAAGGAAAGAAAATTCTTTCATTTAATCTATAATAACAATTACATTTAAGAGCAATAAAGGAGAATTAAAATGTAGTTTGAAATGTTGAAAGATAACCTTGACCAAACTTCAATGGTGAAGTGGCCTTTTATCTCATGTTCCCTTTTATGGGGGATAACATACACAATAAAAGAGAGAAAAGATGAATAAAGCAAACAAAAAGTTTATTTAAGAAAAGATAAGGAGAATTAATAAAACAAGAAGAAGAGTTTAGAAAGAGAGGATGAACATCGTACCTATGCTTGAAGAGAGAAAGCGCCAAATTGCCTATAGTGAGGACCCTTGAAAATGGACTTTGTGTTTTGAGAGTGTCTTTGAGTCAAGAATCGTTGGTTTTCTTTTAAGGTGGAATGAAGGGGTATTTATAGGTGTATGAGGAGTGTTTGAGATCATAAAGATGGCTTTTCCCCGGATCAAGCTAATGAGTTATGGCCAAGGGGGTTACAAATCAGAAAAGGAGGGTGGGGAATGGCAAAATCTGAGATTCTGGAAGCGGGAGGCGCGTGCTTTTGACCCCCCCTATGGGAGGCGCACGCCTCCCACATAAGGGGATAATGGCGTGCGCATCCGGCCTTTAGAAAACTCATATTTTGACCCAAAAGTTGGTCCCGTTATGGAGTTAAGCCCTAAAACTAACAAAATCAGCCAGAAACTTAACGAACATCACAAAAGTCAACAAAAAAAAGTAAAAAAAGACTCAAGGTTGATTTTGTTACTTATTCAATTCCAAGACTAACGGAGCTAGTCGAGAATTTTACAAAAAGTAACAAAAGTTAATAGAAATTAACAAAAGTTAACAGAAAAGAGGAAAACAAAGACTATATATGCAATCAGGACATGAGAGGTCCAAGGCATGGTGTCTACAGAGCCCCTCGGTGATGTCGATTGCGAAGCAAAACGCGTTAACGAAAGAAATACAACCGTCAAGGACATCGACAAGAGAAAATAAAGACTTGATAAAAGCGGGAAATTGGAAATAACATGAGATAGAGATGCGCCCCCTGTGTGGGCGACTTTTGAGGATTACCGATAAAGTGACAATAATATTCAACGGCTCACTATGACCTGGATGCGTCCTCATGGGGGCGTCATTGTTGATGAAGTGGCGGTGATATTCAATGGCTCACCGTGACCTGGATACGTCCCCGTGGGGGCGGATTTTCTGATGAAGTGGCGGTGATATTCAATGGCTCACCGTGGCCTGGATGCGTCCCTATGGGGGAGTATTTTTTGATAAATTGGCGGTGATATTCAATGTCTAGCCGTTGCCTGGATGCGTTCCCGTAGGGGCGTCATTGTTGATAAAGTGGCGGTGATATTCAACGGCTCACCATATCCTGGATGCATCCCCGTGGGGGCGTCTTTTTTGATAAAGTGGTGGTGATATTCAACTGCTCACCATGGCCTGGATACATCCCCGTGGGGGCGTCTTTATTGATCTAGATATGTTGTCGGTACGATTATCGAACCTGTCTTGCTCGCCTGCTAATGATTGAGCTAGGTACGATCAGCGGACCTTTCTTGCTCGCTGACTTGCTGAGCTAGGTATGATTAGCGGACCTGTTTTGCTCACCTGCTGATGATTGAGATAGGTACGATTAGTGGACCTATCTTGCTCGCTGGCTTGTTGAGCTAGGTACAATTAGCGGACCTGTCTTACTCACCTACTTATGCTAACCTTAGATATACCACTTAGGCTTGCGAATGGTCGCTGCTGCTACCCGGAGGACTCATGTGGCGCTTGTCTATCATGGAAGATTTTCAGTGTGTCATCTGTTGTTTGAGAAAGACGGTGATATTTGATGGCTCATCGTGACCGAATCTTGTGAAAATTTATTTGTTGTTTGTTGTTTGGAGCCGCATTTGCTATTTGTGGTATCAGATGCCCGGGGACTGAGTCCTGTACCTATTGTGTGCATGCTTTGCAGATATATGTGCTTATATGAGATGTGAAATGGAAATTATGAGAGAAATTTTGCTTGTTGTGTGTTGTGATTTGAAAGCATATTTGCATGAGAGAGATTTTGCAAGAATAGAGAAATTGCTTTTGTGTGTGATGTGATTTGCAGAAAGCTTTAATGATCGCTTGATTCAGGATGGATATTTGATGTTGTGTCTTTGATGAAGAATGTTCATGCTTTTGATGAAGACGAGTTGTTTTCACTTTTAATGGAGGCATGATCACTCTTGATGATGGGTTGGTTATGCCAAAGGGTTGCCTACGTATCCCGTAAAGGGAATCAAACCAGCATAGTTCAAGGGTAATGGAGAATGCTGGGGAAGAAGCTAAGAGCAAAGCAAAATGAAGCACATATTTTTACGCAAGTAAGGAGACAAAGAAAATTTATTTACAAGAAAAGAAAAGAAAAATATTTTTTTCCTTTTTTTTATTTGTATTATTTAGTTTGTGGGTGAACCACTTTAGCTATTGTGTGTTTGTTTTATCAACCCAAGATCAAGTCATGTTCGGTCAAAGTCCGGATTGCCTTTTTGAATTCTGCCGCCATAGTGGTCCAACGAAGTGTGAATGCCAAGCCCCAAGACTTTTTTCAATTGTGGGGGTCCAAAAGACTTTCGATGCTGAGATGCCAAAAAGTTATTGATTGAAAATGCGCGGCTAAGTTGTCAAACCTAGCATTCAAAACCTTAAAGTTTTCCCTAAATTCATTGTTGATCGTCTCCTGATTTTATTTTGTTCTACAATATAATCCATAAGAAGATCTAATTTAGATTTAGGGGGAGGGAAAGAATTATTGAAATTCTTAGGTGCGAATCCCGGCGCTTGATTAGAAGGTTGAGGGTTTAAAACGTTGTTGCTTCTATAGGAAAAATTGGGGTGATTTTTCCACTCGGGATGTATGTGTTTGAATACATACCCCTCTTTGTCCATTAGAAGTAACAAAATTGGCTTGCTCACTAGAAGTAGTGACAAGCAATTCACAACCATCGGAGTTGTGTGAGGTTGACCCACACAACTCACAAAAAATGTTTATA
This sequence comes from Campanula takesimana, assembly GCA_026119855.1. NCBI lineage: Eukaryota > Viridiplantae > Streptophyta > Magnoliopsida > Asterales > Campanulaceae > Campanula > Campanula takesimana. Next base: position 661,393 of record JAOWBW010000742.1, read on the forward strand.
CTAGCAACGGGATTTACATTAAGAGTTTCAAATTTTTTAAGAAGCATGTCGACTTTAGAAGAGAGAAGAGTAACAACATCAACATTATACTTACCTGGAGTCCCTTGCGGTTGCTCCCTCTCATTGGACCACTGATAGTGGTTCAATGCAATATTCTCTATTAGGTCGTATGCTTCATCCACGCCTTTGTTCATCAATGCTCCTCCCGCGGCGGCATCGATGGTCTCCCTAGTCTTGAATGTGAGACCGTTGTAGAAAGTGTGGACAATCAACCACTTTTCAAGCCCGTGGTGTGGGCACATCCTTAGAAGCTCTTTGTACCTTTCCCATGCATCATAGAGCGAGTCATCTTCTTTTTGACTAAAGTTTGTGATTTTAGTCCGTATCTGAGCGGTCTTGGATGGAGGGAAGAAACGTCCAAGGAAAGCTTCTTGAACTTGGTCCCATGTTGTTAATAAATTGTGGGGGACCGAGTTCAACCATTGTTTTGCCTTGTCCTTCAAAGAGAATGGAAAAAGGCGCATCCATATGGCTTCGGGTGTGACACCGAGAACTCGAGTGGTGTCACAATACTCCAGAAAGGATTGAATGTGAAGGTGTGGATCTTCAAGTGCCGAGCCTCCAAATTGGTTGTTCATAACCATGTGTAGCATTTGAGGCTTATTTCAAATGGGCTGTGTCGGCATTTGGAATAACAATGGGTGTCCTAGTCCCGGGGTACTTGGGTTGACAAAGTCCCGAAGGGTCCTAGGTAAGGGTGTAGCGGGTTCTCCGTCATTACCCTCATTATTTGCACCGTTTCGTGCCATGTCTCCTTCTAGCACTTCTCTAAGTCTTCTTAACCTTTCGTGAAAGGTTCTTTCAGGTTCCGGATCAAACTCTTCAAGTATGATTCGGGCTCTTTTCATATACTCCGAGAGTACCTAAAGAAAAAAATTCAAAGACACAAATTCTTCGAAGGGATGTTAAATAATAAACAAAAATTAAAATTAAAACTAAAAACAAAAAGCAAAAATTTTGAAAGTAAACCGTTGTCCCCGGCAGCGGCGCCAAAAACTTGTCAGGTTATTTCCGCAAGTGCACGGGTTTTTGTAGTATAGATAGTGCAAGAGCGAGTCGTTCCCACGGAGACAACTTTACTTAGAAAATGTTTTGCTTTGGATAAAAGAATAAAGAAAGGGAAATGATTGGGGGGTATAAAACTGTTTGTCACGACTAGAAAGTAATAATAAAAACTATAGCTTAGATTGAAAACTCTTATGGTTAAGGAATTCTCGGGATTGGGATACAAACAACATTGTATTCATCAATTAATCATGCTCTTTTCAGATTAAAATTTCATTTTGAAACAAGGATGGTATGCTAAGCCTACACTACTTCTCACGATCAAGCAAGTAGCGTTTGTATTCTCATACTAATTATGCCCTATCTCTCGATGGCCCATAATTAGTAAGAATCCATTAAGTTTTCTTTATGAAAATCAACATACTTTCCACTCAAGGAGCATCCCTAAGCCATTACACTACTCTTGTGAGTAATGAACTTAGTTCTGACTATATGGATCCGCTAATCAAGGTTCTCCGATCAGTACTTCCCTTGATTAACTAAGATTTCATACAAATCATGGACGTCATCATGGCGTAGGCGTTAAAGTTTGATATAGTAGAATTTTTTAAGATGAAGAGAATAAATTTAGAGCATGAATATTAGTAAATACAAATGTTGCTTGAGTTATCCAACCCCAAGAAAAAGGGGGATTACTCACAAGCCATTTGCGAAATAATAAGAATAAGATAAATAAAATAAAGATAGAGAAAGAAATATTTATTCAGAAATTAAGATGAGAACACAAGACTTGAAGAGAACCTCGATATATTATTGCTTGAAAAACTCAGAAAATTGCTAAAGAAAGTTTTATAACTTTTTGCAATTTCTGAGATAAAAATGATATTTGAATACAAACTTTGCTATAATGTGTTTACAATAATTTCTAGATCTCTAAAACACTGATTTCTACTTCTATATATAAGCCTTGGAGGAGAGGATGCACTTTTTCCCGAATGGATGCTTTAAGAGGTCTCCATTTGAAAATGCACCTTTTGCTGATGCAGGGGGTGCTCGGCCGAGTCAAGGAAAAGTGCTCGGCCGAGCAAGCCTTTTTTCGAACCTACTGATTTTCTGTCTTTTTATGCTCGGCGAGTCAAGGGTACTGCTCGGCCGAGCAGGTCCTCTTTGGCTGAAACTTTGATTTTTCTTGGTCCAGCTTATTTCCTTCTTTGCCAAGTGTTCCTCCTTCACAAAGATGATGCCTTAGCTTCCTCTTTCCTCAAGAATGTACTAAAAACCTGCTTGTATCATAAAAACATTCTCCCAAGTGCATTATATCAAATAAAGAGTAGAAAATAAGTAATTTAGGTTTATTTATTGAAAAATAAGGTTAATAGACTATCTTTTTAGACCTTAAATGACTATAAAATAGTCATTTATCAGTAAGCTCAAACTCTAGCAACTTGGAAATGAAGATGAGCAGGCTATTTATAACTGAGAGCATAAAAGTAGCCGTTGGTGCTCTGAGCAAGGACGATGAACTGGCACACTATGATTGTGCAGGGTCCTTATAGCCGTTTGGAACTCTGATCAAGGATGATGAGCTGGCACAATATGATTGGTGCGCAGGTGTCCTTGAGCCGATGGAGTCAAAGCATGAAGACCAAATTCAAAAGCTTTCTAGAAGGTGGACAGCTGTCTTCATTTGAATTATTTCATCTGAGCGCATCTCCATCGTTGGATATGCTGAGTATTAGATTGTCGTTTCTACACAACTTAGCACTTTAATAAGCGTACATCTTTTGAGCGCTTTCCAAGTTAGGTAATCTGAAAACATTGAAAACTGAGCAAGGTTGAAAGGCTGCGCAGCAAAGACCTGCGCAGTAATGTCCTGCGCAGAGAAGTCCTGCGCAGAGACTGAAGTCTTGCTTAGTTCTTTATTCCTTTTCGCTCCAGTCCTATATTCTAAGCCTATACCTATAAAATGGACAAAGCTAAAAATTGAAGTTATTAAACTTCTTACATAGGGTCCTAAAGTCCATAAAATACTAATAGGTGATGGTAATCAATCAATTCTAACATAAATAGGAGGGTTAAGAGATAAGCATACCCATCAATCTCCCCTAAATGATTTATGCCATTACCTACTATAACAAGGCAATTCATTGTACTTGATATAACATGTCAAAAAAAATGAAAATGGTAAATCATGCCTCAAGTCAATGTACACACTAGCCAATGCTATAGATTTCTAGTCTATCCAAAAGATTTACAATAGGGAAAGACAGAAATTAACATGCAGCGCATACAAATGATATGAATTTAGTTTAGGTATTGTTAGTACCCGATTGAAAATGAGTTTATTAGGACTTTCCCAAATATACAAGGACTTTATAGGAATTAGAAACCTTGCAAAGACTTGTCCTGGATTCCCAAAATATCTCATTTATGACAAAATCCATCAAAATAGGCAACTTAGGGTTACCATAAAGCAACAGTGAACCCTAGCTTGAAAATCAAGGCAGCCGGCAACCTTGGCCACGCGGCCAACATTGCTCCGCGTTGATCTTGGCCACGCGGCCACTATTGTCACCGGCATCAACAATGGCCAGGCGGCCAACCTTGCGCCGGATGATCTGGACCATCAGATCCTCCATCAGTTACTATATAAACCACTCCAGGCTATTGGTTTAAGGATCCGATTTTGAGAACTCTAAGTACGAATTTTGGAGTTCTTAAACAACAATTTTCTCCCTAATTAGCATTCAAACACTCAAGAAGATCCAAGGTTTATTCTTGCCAACATAGGTAAGTTTTCTAACTTTTTCTTCGTGTTCTTGCATTATTTTTAATGTAGATCTTTTATATTCATGTTCTTGCTGTTTATTCATAGTTTCTTCATATT
>JAOWBW010000742.1:665444-739667 GCA_026119855.1 Campanula takesimana
TTGATCCTTAGAAAACTACTGCCTCATGCATGTGTTGTCACAGTCACTCTCAATTCCAATGACATGGAATCTATACTTTGCGATGAGTTTTATTTATTGAGACCAAAGAACTTTAATCCGATGGTATCCAGTATTAGCTTCTATAGTGGAGGTAGCGAGTTTGAATCCTATTAAGGACATGTGCTAGCCTATTTTTAGCCTATTTGATGTAGCCTCAAAACAATTTATCTATCATTTGTAAAATAAAAAGAGTTTTGTTTACTGAGAGTACAATGTTTAGGTATATATTTACTTCACTGCTTATACTGCACCCTTAGCATTCTGCAATTTATTTCTCGATGAAGAAGCATACCAACCCTTTGCTGCTCGAAGGGACGGAAATGATCAAGTTTGGACGTGTGGAAGTTCTAAAACAGATGTACTATCTGAAAGAAATGCCTAACCTTGGGTCATAAGATACCTCCTAAAACTATAAACTTAAGAAAAAGAAAATAACTACTCCCTACGTCCCATAGTATATGTTCACCCTCGATCCCATTTGGATAGAATTAAGAAATGGTGGAAGTGATGTAAGTGATGTAAGTGTTGTGAGTATAAAGTAAAGTAGGAGACAAAATGAGTGGGAGGGAATAGTAAGTTGATTGGTGTTTGAGTATGAAAGTAAAGTTTGATAGATAATGAGTGGAGGAATAGTAAATATCCTTCGCCATTTTAGGAGGTGCACATATACTCTGGGACAGACTAAAATCGAATGGTGGACATATACTCTGAGACAGAGAGAAGTACATGGAATGGTTAGAAGGGTATATTGAAAACAAAATGGTTATTTTTCTTACTTACAATTATTCAGGTCATATGATTATATATTGGTTGGTGCCATTATAGGTTACTCGGTTCACATGCGATAGAAAGAGAAGCATGCCTCAATGTAAATTCATATACATATTGATAACTAGTGTCAAAGATAAAACGAATTTACTTAGCACATTGTCAGATGTTGGATTGTGAGCATTGGTTAATTTAGTAGTAGATGGCATGTCTACGATTATAGGTTCATTTACTCATTAAAATCCCACGGGGCGTCGATCTTTGGCCAAAGGAAAGACAAACCTAGGACAAATTTTATTTAATGCAAGTGCTGATCAGATGGATCTGTAGTAACATTTAGCTCTGCCCGAGATGATTAGAAATTTTGTTGTCTATGTTACATGTGAGAATTTATCTGTCCAGAACGGTGTTAGACTTACTCTAGTTAAGTACGGTCATCAAGCATAACTGAGGTTTTGTATGTAACAGCTACTTGCCTGATGCAAGGTGGATGTTGGTCATGCAATATAGCGTATTTTACTAATATTTATTCGTAGTAGGAGTATTAAATGATTTAGCAGGTGTCATAATGTTTGAGTGCGAGTGCGAGGAGGAATAAAATCCTTGGTACATCAAACATGGTGAATTCGCCACTTACGAAAATAATTTCCACAATTCTTAAAATTGAAAGGATGAAATTCATGGTTAGGAAAGAACAAAGGCGGACCACAAATGAAAGAAACTTCTGATCACAGGAGGGATATTGGTCACAGCATATGCCATCACTGTGGTGCATATCCAAAACAATTTGAGAACCAGCAAAAGAAACCATCACCAGTTTATCTAGCAACTAAACTTATTCTGTACATTTTTATACAAAGATTAATGGAAGCAGTTCTACTGATATTTTCTCTACACAAAATTTTTTTTGTCAGAATGAGCGAATTCTGAAGCAAGTACAGCTCCATGAATTCATTTATCCATACCCGTCTTCCTTTTCTCTCCCATAGTCCAAGAAGTACATTTCCCATATCACTTGCAAACTTAATTTTCAAGACTGATACTCATTGCAAAATACAAGCCTTAAGAAAGTACTGGATGTTTGTGAAAACCATAATTCACCGTGGGCGCACAAAGTTTAGCGCCCAAAATATTTGTTTTTTAGAGCGGCCACTCTATTTAATGACTACCTCGAGAGTCATCCCCCCTTATAATGTTGGAAAGAATCACTAGTCAAGAATATTTTATGAATTGAGAAGGTGTTAGAGGTAGCCAGAATTACACTCAAAATAGCTAGTCTGTAACGAAGACCTACATGTTCGTCATGGCGGATCCACAAGGTCGAGCGGCCCCACTGCCTTTCCCATTTTTCCTTTTCGAGCGTAGCTCTATGCAATGTATTTACACATTTGAAGACTGTTTTTATCTGTTAGGACCTAACTTTGATCAAAGTCATAGTTAGATGGTTTTGATAAAGGAATATATAAGGAACAGGGTTTATATCAAAAGATGAAAACTGTCAGTCATAACTGTCAGTCATGACTGACAGTTAAGATATAACTGACCAAATCACACTCATATTCATCTTGTTACTCAACAGTTATGTAACTCAAAATGGCTGAGAACAATAAGTTAATTACATGTTTACATTATATAAATCAAATACATGTATTAACTAATGATCTAAGCCACAGTATAAACTGACAGCTAAGGCTTCATTTTATCTGACAGCTGTGAGTCTGACAGCTATGATTCTCATTCTTACATTGATTGTACTACTACAATAACATGAATCATATATCTGTTCTAAGCTATCAAGATCTTTAACAGCTCCTCCACCCATATTGAAGATCATCTCTGATAGCTAACCTTGTTGTGATCTGACAGCTATGGCTTCTTCATCAGACAGCCATTGTTCTGTCTCATCCTTTGCTATCACAATCTCAACCAAGATGGATCCTGTATCTTCACAGCTATCAAGACCACCTTGAAGACCATTGAACCTTCTGGAAGCCATTCCCTCAATCCAGCTCAATGAAGACCTGCAAGTGGACAAGTGGGGCAAAGACCAGTCAAAGACACATTAATGGTGCTGCAACAGTCATATTCCAACGGCTACATTAATGTGTATAAATAGAAGACTTCATCCTCTGCACAAACCACCCCTTTTTGATAATCCAAAAACACCCTTTCCCTTACCCCTTACACTCCTCCTGGAATTCAAACCTTACACATCAATCCCTACCCTTCAAACACCATTCCAAACCCAAACCTTCAGCCCCTGTTTCTACTACAACAACCTTAGTGTGATGACTCACAATTAGCAAATCTTGTACTGTACTTCAAGTTGAAAAAGCACTTAAGACTGTAATTTAAGTGTATGATTGTAAACACCTAAGACTGTACTTTAGGTGTATAAATATTTTGTAAACACTCAGACTGTACTTTGAGTGTATTTATGTTGTAAATCTTGAGACTGTACTTCAAGTTGTAAAAGCACTTAAGACTGTACTTTAAGTGTATCCCTAGTTGACTGTACTAATTAGGAAGAGGAAGTTCAAGGAACTTACCTATCAATTTGTGTAATTCTTGTTGATTAAGATTATAATAAATTGATCTCACTTGTCAAAGTTTGACAGTGGGGGTGGATGTAGGAGGAGTGAACTCTGAACCACTTTAAATCCTGTTGTGTTATTTCCTTTTCTGCAATCACACACACACACACTTGCATTATTTCATTGTGTTAATTGTCCTATCATTATTTCAAACCATATATATATATTCCGCTGCACACTCTTCAAATATCTGACAGCTAAGCCAAACCATAGCTGTCTGATCATTTGCAATTCAAACAAGGGCCTTTCAATTGGCATCAGAGCTTGTCTTCACATTCAAAGTCTAACAACTTGTGAAAGATCCTCTTCAAACCCACCATGCCTCAACCAAGAAGAAATAATGAGAAAGACATCCCACACATTGATGACTGTGGATCTTTTGAGATCTATGCATCAAAAATCAAAACATATCTTGATGCAAACAGTATATGGAACTGGTATGTTCTAAATAATGAAATAACCTACCCAACTCAAATAGATACTAATGGAGGAGGTAGTAAGATGAAGTCCCCAGAAACATGGTCTGAAGCTGAAAAGCAATTGGTCAGTGCAAATTTAAAAGTTAAAAACATTCTTCAAAAGAGTGTAAATGACTCTCTAGCACAAGAAATTGCTAAGGAACCAAATGCCAGATCAGCATGGGCTCTCATTCAAACCAAGTTCACTAAACATACCAGTGTCAGGACTCAAAACTTGTATAACTTGCTTAGACAATTAGACAACTTCAAGTTCTATCCTGGAGAAAAAGTTAGTGCTGCTCAACCAAGATTTGAAAATCTTGTCAGATCCATTGCTGATCATGGAAAAACTTTTGAACAGCAAGATCTATGCCTCAAGATATATTCCAATCTCCTCAAGAATATGAAAAGGTAGCATTACCTATCAGGGAAGGATCTGAATGGAGCACAATGACTGTTGAGCAATATTTTGGAAAGCTTGAGGCCTATGAACTGGAAGGAATGATTAAAATTCAACCAGTTCCAACCATTTCACAACCTTAGCTTTAACTGCTCAAGAAACTGCTCACAAGCCTATCACTCACCAAGACATTGAGACCATTGTCATCAATGCTCTCCAAAAGATAAACATCTCATCCAAACCTGTGAGTAAACCTGTCCTTCAAGAAGACCTTCCAAGTCTCATATCCATGGCTGTCAGAAATGCCATGAAGTTTCAAAAGAAATCCTTTGACAAAAATACAATTCTTCCACATCTAATCCTCAACAAGATAATCACAAGAAGATAGTTGATTGCTTCAACTGTGGAAAGCAAGGCCATTACTCTTCAGAATGCCCTGAACCAAGGAAACATAGGGACAACCAGACAGCCAAGAGAATGACCTACTCAAAAGAAATCATCCATAGCTCCAGGTGCAACTGCTTCAACTGCTCCAAGAACAAAAATGACAAAAACAAAGAACAAGTGATGATTGCTGACTCATCAAAATTCAGTGATGAAGAATTTGAGTCCAGTGATGACTCTGACAATGAAGGAGAGGAAGCCATGCTATGCTTTATAGCTGAAGATGAGGAAGAGTCAGACAATGAGGAAGAAATGGAAGCTCTTGCTGCTGCTGAAGAACTAAAAGAGGTACATGATTTTAACTCTTTGAACATTGATGGTTTTAAACAATTAGTTTGTACTCTGTTAATTCAAACCAAAAGACATAAAACTAGCTTTGCCTCATTGGTCAATGAGAACCTCTCCCAATCCTCAACCATAAATAACCTCACTAAAACCAACTCTGAGCTTGAGAAAGCCTGCCAAGGGCTTAAAGAACAATGTCACATGCTTGAAAAACTAAACATGGATCTTACAGCTGAGACATCCAGTACTCAAGAAAACTGTCTAAGACTCATAAATCTTGAAAAAGAAATGATGCTCTTAAAAGGAAAATAGATTCATGGAACAAATCAAGCAAGGCATTATCCCTGTTCACCTTCAAACAAAGACATCCTAGTGATAAAACAGGGATTGGTGCCAACAACCCTACACTAAAGATGTACACACCTCCCACTGGTGAAAGGGCCATTGAAAAAATGGTTCTAGAAAGCCTAAGCTCTGGCAGCTATCAAGCTCAAACCTATCCTGTTCAAGCCAAAGGAAAATCAAAAGAAGTCTCAACTGATCCAAACCATCCAAAGGAAGGACCAAGTAAAGTTCAAGGAAGTAAGTATATTTGGGTTCAAAAAGGAGCCAATATACAGAAAGAAATTATGATGCAAAAAGGGACTAGTCAGTCAAGATCTGTCAGACAGCCAAGGTCTGACAGACAGCCAAGACCTGACAGACAGCCAAGGTCTTCCAACCAACAAAGAACCACAAGGCAACAAAGATTCTACAACAAGCATAGATACTCCAAACAACAAAGACCTCAATGGCAATGCTCAAATGGAAAGGGCCATGCTTATCAAAATAAATCTCCTAGATCATCCTATCCAAATGCCTTCCAATTTCAGCCCCAATACAATAACCCCAACCATTACTTTAATCCATCCCAAACCAATGTTCTTACCCCCTACATGATGCAAATCATGTCATACTACAATACCCTAAACCAGTTCTTTAAAAAACCAATGAACAGAGCTAGGGTACCAAAGAAAAACTAATCCTTTGGACCCAAAAAGGAATAAAAAGGGTACCATAAATTTTACTTTTTGTTTTGCAGGTACCTAGGAAAGGACTCTGGTATTTAGATAGTGGTTGTAGTAGGCATATGACCTTCAATAAAGACTGGTTGCAACAATATATCCCTAAAAATGGTCCAAATGTAACCTTTGGTGACAATTCCCAAGCTAAGGTCAAAGGATCAGGAAATCTTGTTACTAAAGACATCATTTTCACAAATGTGTCTTATGTAGAAGGTCTCAAACACAATTTGATTAGTATTAGTCAAATCTGTGATAAGGGATATCATGTTGTTTGCACCAAGGATCTATGCACTGTAAAAGACAAAAGCAATAAAGTCATTCTGACTGGTTCAAGAAAAGGAAATCTCTACTGCCTAAACTTAGAGATTGTTGAATCCTCATCTGCTCACTGCCTTCTGTCATTTAGTCAATCTGATATGTCATGGTTATGGCACAAAAGATTGGCTCATCTAAACCTCAAAACCATATCCAAGCTTGCAAACTCCAACCTAGTTACAGGCCTTCCAAAGATTCCATTCAAGAAGGACAAACTTTGCAAAGCATGCCAATGTGGGAAGCAAAAGAGATCTTCTTTCAAGCCCAAGACCAGATTGGACACCTCAAGACCTATTGAACTTCTTCATATGGATCTATTTGGACCCATAAGAACTAGGTCTTTAGGAGGAAAAAGATACTCCCTAGTTGTGGTTGATGACTACACAAGATTCACTTGGATCATTCTTCTTGAATCCAAAAGTGACACTCTTAGCTGTCTGACAAAGCTGTTCAATAAAATTCAAAATCAAAAAGGAACTTCCATAATCAAAATCAGATCTGATCATGGAAAGGAATTTGAAAACACAGGAGTAGAAGAATATTGTGACAGCAAAGGAATTGAACACAATTTCTCAGCCCCAAGAACACCCCAACAAAATGGAGTTGCTGAAAGGAAAAACAGAACTATTTGTGAGGCAGCAAGAACAATGCTGTCAGAGCACAACCTTCCAAAATACTTCTGGGGTGAAGCTGTCACTACTGCTGTGTATGTTCAAAACAAGACTCTAATCAACAAATTCCATAAGAAGACTCCATATGAATTATGGAATGACAAAGTTCCTACCATTTCCTACTTTCACAGTTTTGGAAGTAGATGCTTCATTCACAATAATGGAAAGAATAATTTGGACAAATTTGACTCCAAAAGTGATGAAGGAATCTTTCTTGGTACTCTAATACAAGCAAAGCCTATAGAGTATACAACAAAAGAAGACTTGTAGTGGAAGAATCAATTCATGTTGACTTTGATGAAAACAATGATCAAAGTGGGACTGAATTGTGTGATTTTGATGAAGGATTAGGAAACTCAGACAATCTTCCTGAAGTTTCTCCTATCACTGACTCAACTGTACTTCATCATGAATTAGATTCATCAAACCTTCCTTACATGGTACCAAGAGATTCATCTGACAGCTACCCTGTGCCAGACAGTCATCCTGTGTCTGACAGCCATCACTCACATCATCAACCAGCCCTCTCAACCAAGCCTTTGTCCATCTTATCCCCAACCAATCAAGATGATGAAGAAGAAAATACCCAACTGCAAAGCCAACCCTTGACTGACAGTCATCCTGTGACTGACAGCCATCCTATACCTGACAGTCATCATCCATCTGACCTCAGAACCTTCACAAATATCAATGAGAAACCCTCTTCCTCAAGTGTTATCACCCATAAAATAGCTCCAAACAATGATATCTTCATTAACCTTCCTATCAACAGATCTCCTATCCCCTCTGACATACCTTTCTATGATGTCCTAATGAGTGCCTTCATCTCTCAACTGGAGCCCAAAAAGATAAATGAAGCTTTACAAGATGCTGATTGGATTGAAGCTATGGAAGAAGAACTGGAGCAATTTGAGAGAAATAAAGTATGGCAGCTAGTTCCTAAACCCAAGAATCAAACTGTCATTGGAACAAGATGGGTTTTCAGGAACAAAATGAATGAAGATGGCACTGTTGTGAGAAACAAAGCAAGACTTGTTGCTCAAGGATACAGGCAAGAGGAAGGAATCGACTATGATGAAACATTTGCACCTGTTGCAAGATTGGAAGCAATAAGGCTGTTTCTTGCATTTGCTTCATACAAAAAGATGAAGGTGTTTCAAATGGATGTCAAAAGTGCCTTCCTCAATGGAGTTCTAAATGAAAAAGTATTTGTGTCTCAACCCCCTGGCTTTGAACATCCAAAGTTTCCAGATCATGTTTATAAACTTGACAAAGCCTTGTATGGACTTAAACAGGCCCCTAGAGCCTGGTATGACACACTGTCAAAATACCTACTTGGTAAAGGATTCACAAAAGGCCATATTGACAATACTTTGTTCATCAAGAAATATGGAGAAGATCTTCTACTTATTCAAGTTTATGTAGATGATATCATCTTTGGATCATCCAATGAATCTCTCTGTTCTGAATTTGGAGAGATCATGAAGAACAAATTTGAAATGAGTATGATTGGTGAATTAACTTTCTTCCTAGGACTTCAAGTTAAGCAAATGGAGGAAGGAATTTTTATCAACCAAGCCAAATACACTAGAGATATGATCAAAAAAATTGATATGCAATCTGCATCTCCTGCAAGATCTCCTCTATCAACAACAACAAAGCTCCATGCTGATCCTGATGGAAAAAGTGTAAACCAAACACTCTATAGGAGCTACATTGGATCTCTTCTATATGTCACTGCATCCAGACCAGACATTATGTTTAGTGTATGCCTCTGTGCAAGATTTCAGGCTGATCCAAAAGAATCCCATCTCTCAGCTGTCAAAAGGATCCTGAGGTATCTCAAAGGAACCCCTGACTATGGTCTATGGTATCCCTCAAGCTCACCTTTCTCTCTTATAGGATTCACTGATTCTGATTATGCTGGTTGCAATCTTGACAGAAAGTCAACTAGTGGGGGATGTCAATTCATTGGGTCAAGAATTATTTCATGGTCAAGTAAAAAGCAAACTTCAGTTGCTACTTCAACAGCTGAGGCTGAATACATTGCAGCAGGGCTTTGCTGTTCTCAAATACTATATCTCAAAAGTCAATTACAAGACTTTGGGATAAATTTGACAAATGTACCAATTTTCTGCGACAATTCTAGCACAATTGCCATGACAAAAATCCTGTTCAGCACTCCAAAACCAAACATATTGAAGTAAGACATCACTTCATTAGAGACCATGTTGAAAAGGGAAACATTAATCTTTCAAAAGTCTGCACTGAAGATAATGTTGCTGATATTCTCACCAAAGCCATGGATGAGAAAAGATTTGAGCTTTTAAGAGCTATGCTTGGAATGATAAACTTGCCAAAATAAAAGGTTTTTCATTAATTAATAAAAGAGCATACAAAAGAGAGCAATGCTGTCCCAGTAAAGCCTGACAGCTATTCTCCTAAAATAAACCTAATGGCTGACTACTGACAGCTATCTATTCCAAACACCAGAAAAACCAAAAACAAACATAAACAACCTTAAAAATACCACACAAGCCTTCACTCCATACCAAAAACTAACCAAAACTCACACAAACCTTCAAATCCAGCCCTCTCTCAAATCTTCACTCCTCAGCTGTCAGACATCTCCTGGAAATGTCACTGTCTCTCCAGATCCTCCACCTGCACTCATTCCACCACATCTTGCCTCCTGAGTTGATTGCAAAGTCTGATGATACCTTTGCAACCACACTGGATGCCTCTCAAGAAAGGGATCAATTGATGTGACAGAGTACTGAAGAGAAGGACTAGCTCTTCTTGGCCACCACTCTTCTACTGCATCATAAGGCTGAAGCAAACCTTCCAGTGGTGTCACAAAGCTGAAATCTCCAGAAGAACCATTTCCAGCAATAGCAAATGGTTGGCTAGGTCTAGACTCATCTCTTTCCTCAGCTGGAACTCTGACAGGGCTAAAACAACCTATGAACTGGTTGAAAAGATGAGATATGGTTGAAGAAGGAGATACATGCATCCCAGCAAAGTTATCACCTCTACCCTCCAACAAACCAACTCCAGGAGAAAGTGAATCCCTGGTCACTGCTGTGTACTTCTTCTCAGACTCAACCTTTTGCTTGACAGCTAAGCCCCTGTCAATAGCTGTCTGAACCCTGTCCTGCCTAATCAATTCTCCCAGTGTATAAACCCTCTCTACCTTATCTTTTGTCTTGCTAGACTCACCCTGTTCAACCCTAATGTTTTTTCCAAAAAGCCTTATCCCCTCTCCATCTCCACTAACAATCTCCTCTCTGACAGCTATCCCTCTTGAACCATCATCCTGATCTACTCTCACTCTTTTGTTCTTACCCTTGTCATCACCATGAGATTTCTCAAAAACCAGTTGTTTAGCTGTCTGAGCCATTTTTATGGGATTAAACTTTGATGCAAATCTACCCATGTATGTTTGTGATTTGAACTGAATGAATTTCATCAAAATTTTTCATTGTTTTATAGGCAAAATTATCCATAGTTATCCAAGACAGCCATCATATCTATTTGTAGTCTAAGTTGTCAAAATCTCTTAAATTATATCTGACAGCTATGGTGATCTGATGGATTTCTAACTTGTGGATAAGAATTTGTGTTAATAGCTCACAAAGTTCATTAACTCAGCTGTCTATTCCCCTGCAAAAGCCTTGAAAAAGAGAATGTTTTTCCCATGTTTTGTGGAAGTTAATGGTTGTAACGTGGGGAAGGCAAAAGTAACTGTTCAATGAACAGTTACTAAACTTTTAAACCCCCAATGCGCATTAATTTCATTTAAACCCACTCTCCCTTCATTCCCTCCCACTCTTTTTTTCAAATTCAAATCCCTGTTGCATTACCTCTCTATTCACAATCCATTTCTGTTCTTCATCCTTTCAACCAACAAATTTCTTCAAACCCTAATCCTTTCAATCATCAATGGCAGAATCAAAAGCTATTTACCCAGATGCTCATAGCTATTTTATAAAACCTAATTTCTATGATTCTGATGTTGGCGCCCTCATAAAAGAGTTACTTGAGGCGAATGAACTGCTTGATTTCATGGGAGCAAGACCCCCAATCTATGAAGAGCTATGCAGAGAGATTTACCTTGTGGGAAAAAGAAACAAGGCGGACAACTCAATCACAGCCATCATTGACAACACAGAGATAACCATCACTCAGGATTTGGTTTACGAAGTCTATGGAATCCCCAACAAACAAAAAGAAGAGAAAACATTTGGAATAGAAATTCAGAAAGATTGAAGACAGTTTATGAAAAGTTCTTTGGTGTTGAAGTCCATGAGTTCAAAGATGTACAGGACAAAGCTGTTACCAAAGACAAGTCTGACATCTTCAAATCAACCCTCATGGATGTGGTCAACAAAGCCATTGATGGGAAGCAATCTTCATTTGACCAAATGGGAGCAAATGAATGGAAGCAGATGCTGAGCTTGATGACAACAGATACAAACTGGTGCACTGTTCTCCTTCACAACTTCCAACTTATCTCCTCAATATCCTCTCTCAAGTTCAAAAAGCAAACTGGAAAGATGAACAACTTCAGATTTATGAGTGGAATCCTTGAGGTTTTGATCCCAAGACTTAAACCTTCTCTTAACAAGAAATGGCTGAAAACAGTGAAGCTGTCTGAGACAAGGTGCTTCAATGACAGAACAGTTGTCTTGAAGCAAAAGAAAGGAGGTGTAGTGAAAGGTGCTAATGATGGAAGCACTAGAGATTTCAATGATGCTTTAGAAAAGGAAAGAGAAGAATCAAAAAGGAAGATAGCACACTGGAAGGACTTGGTAGCATTGGGTACAAGTGGCAAAGAAGCAGTTTACAAGAGAAGAAAGAAGATTGCAAAAACACAAATCAAGAAAACTGGAGTTTTTAAGAAGAATGTTGTGTCTCCTGCCAAAACTGGTGAGAAAGGAAAAGAAAAGGCTGATCATGTAGCTGACAGTGAGAAGACTGTATCTGACAGCCATGGAAAAGATGATGAAGAAATGGATGCTGCTGACAGTCATGAGGATGACACCACAGGTCAAGCTGATGTTGGTGATGCTGATATAGATCCCCAAGAAATCCAGGCAGCTATTGACTTGTCCAAAATAAAGCAGAAAGGCAAGCAACCACTGACAGCCATCCCCACCAGGAAAGCTGTCACAAGATCACAGGTAACATCTTCCTCTCCCCTTCCTTCTACTGTCTTGCCTCAGAAAAGAAAACCAGAAAAGACAGAACCAAAACCCAAGAAAACAAAACAAAATACCCTCCCCCTTCTCCAAAATCACCAACTATCAGTCCTTCTATTGAAAAATCATTATCAACCACCAAGGACCAATCTAGCTCTGACCATCATTCTGCTGTAGAATCAATCCTAAATCTAAATGAACCATTAGGAGAGCAACCCTTAAGGGGGAATAGTGATGAGAATGTTCCATCTGCCCAACCTCAGCTGTCAGCCAAAATTCTAAGTGCTATTGAAGCCATTAGATTGGATGGACATCCTAATACTGAAAAAGCTGTTCTCATTCATCTTAATCAAGTGTTGAATGAGGGTGAGATAAGGATAGCCATAGAAGAACTCAAGATTAGGCTATCCTTATCTCACCCTCATTCAACACTTGATTAAGATGAAAGAGAGAAGTGGTCCAGGAGAATCATACAGTCATCCCAGTCAGACAGCTATGGAAACTGATACTCATTCCATCCCTTCCATACCTGATAAAGAGGCTGTGAATGAGCCTGCTCCAAATGTTCAAAGTGATAGGGGGAATGTTAGTCAAATACATGAAGTGATTCAAAGGTTAAACAAAGAAGGACATGAGATTGATCCCAAAAGAGTTTCAAGGGGAGACTTGTTCTTGAAAGCATGTAAAGGGCTTACTTATGATGGAACCCCAGAAAATGAAAAAGCTCTTATTCTTGAGCTTGAAAAGAGAATAGACAAAGCTTATGTCAGTGGAGCCTTGAACTACCTCAAAGCCCATTTCATAGCTGAACTTCGTATGAATTATCCTGATATATCACCTCACTCTCTCCCCAAACCTTTAACCAATCTCTCTGCTCCTTCCAAGCCCATCCCTTCAATGCCTGGAAATGAATCCTTTCAAGAACCCTCTCATAGCCCAAACCTGGCTGGACATAGCCAAGATATCTCTGACAGTGAACCCATCCATGACAGTCCTCTTAGTCCTGACAGTCATGACATTCCTCCATCTCATTCAAGCCCTCCAATTCTCAATCAATTCTTTCTTCCCAAAAGAGAACCCTGGATGCTAAAATGTGGCATTGATTTTTCTTACTCATCCATCAAAAAGGCAAATGATAAGTTAAAAGATGTTGTTCACATCCCAGAAATTGCTAATCCCTTCACTTATCCTAAATTCTGGGAATTGTCCAGAAATGGACTGATTTTAGTGGCAAGAAACCTTGCAGGACTGGTTTTCTTTGCCTATGAAGAATGGAAAAAGTCCAGAACATCCTCCACCTCCAATTTTGTCCATCAAATCCCATCTCTCCCTAAATTCATCACTCCCAATACACTTGTTGATTGGGAAAGACTCTTTAGCCAACTCCTCTCTCCATCACTATATTCCTGCCTCTATATGCCTCTGGGACTAGTCTACTCCTTGTGCATTGATCTTGCCAAGACATTCTATTATTCTCTGTTTGAGAGAAAGTTTGCACTTATGCTTTTCATAAGCAAAGGAGGAGTCAATATCTTTCATCCAGTCCTTCACCCAGGAATTGATCCACTTCTTTCAATTCCAATCTCTGTTGATCCCTTACTTTTTAACTCTCCCAATGTCAACTCCAGCTCCATGAGAAAGAAATCAATCCCAGAAATCAAACAGTTCAGGGAATCCTTAGCTGTCAGCCACAACAGAGTCAATGATATTATTGATGTCTCTTCAGACTCTGACAGCTCTGGAAATAATGATGATGATGATGCTACAAGCCCAAATGCAGACTCACCAATCAATATTCCATCTCCTACCACCAAAAGCCCTCCTCAGCAATCCTCTCATACTTCCCCTGAACCTCAAGCACCAACTCAACACCAACCTGGCCCATCCTTTATGCCCAAGCAAGAGAAGACAGCAAGAAGAAAGCAAAAGCACTTGTGGGGTCCAATGAGAATCAGAAATGACCAAATGCCACTGAGGAAGGATCAGCTCAGAGCAAGGGAAGATGACTCCTTCAAGTATGATGATATGATGACTTGGGAATGGAACAATGAATTCTATTACAGAGGGGTTGAACCAGATATGAGAAGAATGCTGGAAGAAGAAAGAGATGACCTTCTGTCTGCAAGACAAGAGCATGAAGAATTCTATGATCAACTTCATGATGCATGACTTTTTATGGTGTATTGAAACGATTGTTCTATTTTGGTGTTTGAAACAATTTTTTTTGGTATTGATGGATGTAATCCCTAAACATCTTTTCCTTCAGTTGCATTCAAGTATCTCAATTTCATTCAAAAGTACTTGTGAATGTTGAGAATCCCTGAATTATCTACTTTCATATCTTTCTTATCATTAACTGTGAAGACAAGTTCTAAATATATCTTCCTTTACCAAAAAGGGGGAAATTGTTAGGACCTAACTTTGATCAAAGTCATAGTTAGATGGTTTTGATAAAGGAATATATAAGGAACAGGGTTTATATCAAAAGATGAAAACTGTCAGTCTCATGACTGACAGTTAAGATAATAACTGACCAAATCAACACTCATATTCATCTTGTTACTCAACAGTTATGTAACTCAAAATGGCTGAGAACAATAAGTTAATTACATCTTTACATTATATAAATCAAATACATGTATTAACTAATGATCTAAGCCACAGTATAAACTGACAGCTAAGGCTTCAGTTTATCTGACAGCTGTGAGTCTGACAGCTATGATTCTCATTCTTACATTGATTGTACTACTACAATAACATGAATCATATATCTGTTCTAAGCTATCAAGATCTTTAACAGCTCCTTCACCCATATTGAAGATCATCTCTAATAGCTAAAGCCTTGTTGTGATCTGACAGCTATGGCTTCTTATCAGACAGCCATTGTTTTGTCTCATCCTTTGCTATCACAATCTCAACCAAGATGGATCCTGTATCTTCACAGCTATCAAGACCACCATTGAAGACCATTGAAGACCTTCTGGAAGCCATTCCCTCAATCCAGCTCAATGAAGACCTGCAAGTGGACAAGTGGGG
Organism: Campanula takesimana; assembly: GCA_026119855.1. Classification (NCBI taxonomy): domain Eukaryota; kingdom Viridiplantae; phylum Streptophyta; class Magnoliopsida; order Asterales; family Campanulaceae; genus Campanula; species Campanula takesimana. The sequence continues at coordinate 680,741 of JAOWBW010000742.1, forward strand.
CAAAGACCAGTCAAAGACACATTAATGGTGCTGCAACAATCATATTCCAACGGCTACATTAATGTGTATAAATAGAAGACTTCATCCTCTGCACAAACCACCCCTTTTTGATAATCCAAAAACACCCTTTCCCTTACCCCTTACACTCCTCCTGGAATTCAAACCTTACACATCAATCCCTACCCTTCAAACACCATTCCAAACCCAAACCTTCAGCCCCTGTTTCTACTACAACAACCTTAGTGTGATGACTCACAATTAGCAAATCTTGTACTGTACTTCAAGTTGAAAAAGCACTTAAGACTGTAATTTAAGTGTATGATTGTAAACACCTAAGACTGTACTTTAGGTGTATAAATATTTTGTAAACACTCAAGACTGTACTTTGAGTGTATTTATGTTGTAAATCTTGAGACTGTACTTCAAGTTGTAAAAGCACTTAAGACTGTACTTTAAGTGTATCCCTAGTTGACTGTACTAATTAGGAAGAGGAAGTTCAAGGAACTTACCTATCAATTTGTGTAATTCTTGTTGATTAAGATTATAATAAATTGATCTCACTTGTCAAAGTTTGACAGTGGGGGTGGATGTAGGAGGAGTGAACTCTGAACCACTTTAAATCCTGTTGTGTTATTTCCTTTTCTGCAATCACACACACACACTTGCATTATTTTATTGTGTTAATTGTCCTATCATTACTTCAAACCATATATATATATTCCGCTGCACAACTCTTCAAATATCTGACAGCTAAGCCAAACCATAGCTGTCTGATCATTTGCAATTCAAACAAGGGCCTTTCAGTATCTATGTAAAATTACATTAATATTATGCTCTTATTTAAACATGACATTCATCTGCGAACATATTAATAAAAAAATAGTGTGACATTCATTAGTTGTGCGGATTGTGTGATGTATTATTTTTATTTGTTTTGTCTTTCATATTATCAAAACAATAAATTATAGAAATGTTCAAATGTTCATGTGATTACATGATCAACGAAAAGGATGATGGTGTCACATACTCCCTCCGTCCCAGTAGAAATGTCACCAACATTTGGAACACGGAGATTAAGAAAAGGTATTAGGTGTGTGGTAGAAAATGAAGAGAGAGAATGAGTGGGGTAAATAGTAGTGTTTGTTGAATAAAATGTTTGGTGGAAAATGAAGAGAGAGAATGAGTTGGGGTTAAATAGTGGGGTTGATTGAATATAAATATATTAAAACATTTCCATTTTAAGTAGTGTCACTTGTGCTGGGACAGACCGAAAAGGAAATAAGTGTCACTTGTGCGGGGACGGAGGGAGTATATTATAGTGAAGTAGCTTTGAACGTATAATTCAAGATTAGAAAGTTAGTAAACTAAAACTAGTTTTAGGTCAGTTTTCCATTATGATTTTGTTAACTTGATAGAAAAATAAAACTAGTTCGAGGGGTCTATCTCAAAACCAATTAACATTTGAGAGGTATGGCCCCACGATCTATTAATAAATGATTGCTATGCTTGTTTTTAGCCTTCGTGCGTTTGTTGACTCAACAATAGAAACCTAACTTAAAACCATGAAATTGTAAGTGGAAAACATACTTGCTAAGATGACCATAATTGGGAGGGGGGTCATCGATTTGATCGTTTCAGAATTGCCAATGTTCGTTCTAATGCATGTAAGAACCTAAATAGTCCCAATCTGAACATCTAAGTTGTGTCATGTGGTATTGTAGATTCATAGTCCATATCCGAAAATTTATACTAATAGAATCTATTAATAATATCTGCAACATCAACAGAACACCAAACAAAAACTTCCTTTAATTCTATCTCTCAATTGACGATGATTAACCAGCTCCGGCTACTGAAACGCTTGCCTCCAATTTTCTGCCTCTTCGTTGCAACTTTCTTGTAGTGCGCCTTACCTCCCAATTCTCTTACACCAACCCCTACATAGCACGACACTGCATTTTCTGCTGGTGATCAGGAAAGAAGTTCCTGGTGCGTATCTGGTTTTGGTCTTGCTATATCTGTGCAATCATTAAAAAAATTACTAAGCCAACTAATTAAAGAAAGACCAACCTCCAAAGTTTAGGCCCCAAAATTTCATTCAACCATACATTATCTTTTTTTTTCAATGTTCAAATTCAAGAAATTAAGGATGTAAAAGATTACAAACTGAGAAATGACTACCACGGAGTATTTCTTTTAACCGAAAAGAGTAGCACAATACTCATGCAGCTATTGATAAAGTCTGAGGTTCCATCCCAAAACCAATTGGCAATGGGAGTAGCCCAGGATCCTTATATAGTCAAGGCATGGCTTGTTAATTCCCGATGTGGGATAATGTCTCTAACACGCCCCCTCACGTGTAGCCGGGCTTTGTCAAAGGCTTACAACGTGGACTTAATCGGGTGACGCGGAGCAACATCGTGGGCTGTTGGGCCTGCACGTGTAAAACGAGTCAGCTCTGATACCATGATAAAGTCTGAGATTCCATCCCAAAACCAACTGGCTATGGGAGGAGTAGCCCAGGATCCTTATATAGTCAAGGCATGGCTTGTTAATTCCCGATGTGGGATAATGTCTCTAACAGCTATATCCTTACAGAGTAAGAAAATTCCTAGCAAGAAGAATGTAGAAGTGAATTACAGGGCAAATCTCCTTTGGCAGTAGAACTCAACTATTCTGCATGGAGCTGTGATATTACTCACAAAACAGGCAGCAGTAAAGCAATCTTCTGCCAAAGGAGTAGTTGCCCGGCAATGCATTCATACACAAACTCAATCACTTCGTCTGTTTCTTGATAATAAATATTTTCCACACTCAATTTCTATTTATAGTTATTTGATTCAAAAGAATTCCTAGATTGGTCTACGATACATTTTACAAGCAATAGCATATTCCTGGTACAATTCTGTGTGCTAAACTTGAGACTGAAATAAAGTGGTCCGCAGCTCATGAGTTGTCAGTCTCAGTCTCAATTCCATGGATTTGGAATCAATACTTTGTGTAGATTTTTGTTGGGTCCTAACTTATTGTTTTGGTGAAAATCGATCATTTAACTAACGGGTTAAAGTTAAGTGGTCTAAATTGTCAAGAGAGAAAGATGCAAAAATTACCCAAGACCTCCTTCATGTTTCCCATGTTTTTCTACGATTATTTTCACCTATTAAATGGGTCCTAAAATATTCTATATTGGACTCATTAGAAAGGTAATTTAAAGATGAACAAGAGTATGCAATAATATTTTGCATACAAGCTCCCAATAGAAAGATATGTGCAAAACCCATTAATGGAGCAAAAATTGGTCAAGGTGGTCAAGTGACAATATGTCAAACCATCATATGAACAAGAATTATTCCCTGCAATTGTCTTGCATTATGTCCGTTGAAGAAAACCACTTTCCCTAAAACATGAGAATGTTACAATCAACATTGAATGAGGAATGAAGACCAAAGACTTATGGAAACTACATTAAAGACCAACATTGAAGACTCAAGACTTCACCAACGGATACCTCCTCCTTCCCCTATAAATTGAACCCTAATCCTCTCATTCCCTGTGTGTTTTCCCACACCAAATACCCCTCCCTTTTATTGTCTCAATGTGTGCAACAAAAACCATGCACACACAAATATTGAGATACAACACCCATCACCATTACCCTTCACCATTTATCCACTAGTGTGCTAATTGCATCACTATATCCCAACCTCCCCTAGTGAGCAATATACACCAATTACCACATTATCTTTTTAACCCTTCACCATTTATTCCCTCACTCTTTTAAACCTTTGTAGCCTTACTGCATTCACACTTTGCAGTCCTAAATATTTGCATAAACCCCTGCAAATATTGTGTCATTTTGCACCCAGTTACAACCTACCTCCAGCCAGCTTAAAGTCAAGCTATTTTTGTAAACACACTTGTGATTTATTTTATTTTTATTTTTTTTCACTTTAAAAGAAGCAACCTTAATTGAAGTGTCAATTAAGTAGAGGGGGGGTTCAAAGGAACTTGCCTTATCAATTCTTGTAAGCTCTAAAGAGAGCGGATTATAGTGAATTGATCTCACTGTTCCAACAGTGGGGGTGGATGTAGGAGATGGGTTTTGCCTCCGAACCACTTTAAAAATTCTCGCCTCTTGTCTCTTTTTATTTCTTGTCTTGCACTTTAATTTTCAATTTCATTTATATTTCTTGCTTTAATATATTATTGCTTGATCACAGACAAGATAAAATTGACAAAGAAATTAGGAATATATATGTCAGACAATAACTATAAGGCTTAAGAAAATATCTATTCCGCTGCGCATATTTCTCTATCATTTTGGCCTTAAGAGTGTTTTGATAATATTTACCAAGATAAGAATGTTCTGGTAGAAATTAACATCACTTAGTATGTCTTTTGTGCCTTTAGCATGCATCAAGCTATCAACCACTATTTCTCAATGGAGAAGGAAGCTACTGCCCCATTGCTGATCAAAGCGACAAAAACGAACCAGTTTGTATGTGAGAAAGTTCTATGAAGAGATCTTCCGGAGGAAATGCTTCACCTTCAACGTAAACTCGAGAAAAAAGTTACATGGAACGGCCAGAATGGAATTTTTACAACACAAAAGAAAATGTTTTCTTCTTGTTCACAAATTAGAGTTGTGCAATAGTATATATTTGGGTATGATGTTGGCGAATATAAAAACTGATCTGTTTAGTACATAAAGCAATAATAACCTTTAACCGTATAAGTTAATGACAAGAACCCGATGTTGGGACCGCGACCACCCCCACCACTCTACATTAGTATGATATTGTCCGCTTTGGTCCCAGTCCGCACGAATTTGTTTTTGGGTCAACTCCTAAAAGGCCTCACAGAAATGAAGTGGGTGGTACCTTTATATATTAGGCGATTCTTCTTTCAATTGCCAATGTGGGACTTGGGTTGACATCCTAACAAACCTCCCCTTCAACTCAAGTACCACCTCCAGCGAAGTTTACTTGCATCGCCGCTATTCACCACATGCGGGACACGTCGCCCGATCACCAATATCAAGAAGACTTTCGACACAAGGCACACACTGTGCTCCACTAGTGAGGTCACACCACAGGAAATCCCAAATATCTCACACACGCGGTCCACATCGCGTGGGGCCCATCCACCAACCAGGGCTCTGATACCAGTGACCACCCCCACCACTCCACATTAGTATGATATTGTCCACTTTGGACCCAGCCCGCACGGATTTGTTTTTGGGTCAACTCCTAAAATGCCTCATACTAATGAAGTGGGTAGACACCTTTATATATTAGGCAATTCTTCTTTCAATTGCCAATGTGGGACTTGGGTTGACACCCCAACAAACTGGTTCCATTGCTGGGAAAGGGTTGCTATATCCCATATCGGTTAGGAAAAGGAATAGTAATCTCATATCGATTAGGAAGGGGAAAATAAGTGTGCCTCCCCATTATAAATAGGCTTCACTAGTTAGAGTTTTTTTTGTGACAACTCAAGAGAGAGTTAGCATAGGCATATAATTTAGAGAGATAAATTTTATGCTTGTATGAGTTGGTGAGGATATTCAAGAGTGTTGAGAGAGAGGGAGTCTCCATTCTTGTAATATCAAGAGATTTAATATATTATTGTTGGGTGGAATAGGTTTTAAGCCGAACCACGGAAAAACTGTGTGTTTTGTCTTCGATTGTGTGCGTGTGTTATTTTGGATTCTCTTATTACGATTTCTCTTGTTGGTGAGTAATCCCAACAAGTGGTATCAGAGCTTGGTTGAAGGAGAGAATTCGCATCGACGGAAGAGATCCAACATCGAAGAAAAACAAGGTAGAAGAATTCTGCTCGGATTTGTTCAGCGCAGCGGTGGTAAAACAAGCGTAGTACATTTATTCACCGTTGGATCGTGCTGAAATTTTGGGTGTGGGTTCAGGACTCATAAATATTCAATCTGAACGGTGGAGATTGGATTTTGAGTTTCCTAGAATCGGGAAAAGTGTCTGGACAGAAGCAGCAATGTGAAGAAATTCATATTTTGGAGAATATGGATATTGGTGGATCGAAGTATCAAGTCCCAATTTTCGATGGAAGGATGGATTTCACCACAACTGGCTTCATCATCTATCTCGGCTCTAACCCTATCTCTTGGAAGTCTTCGCGCCAAAAGTCAGTTTCAAGATCCTCTACAGAAGCTGAGTACAAGGCTATTGCTCACACAACCTCAGAACTTGTCTGGATAAAGCACATGCTTCTTGAGTTAGGAATTTCTTTATCTCAATCCCCGGTGCTACATTGTGACAATATTGGGGCCACTTATTTGTGTGCTAATCCTGTGTTTCATAGCCACATGAAACACATTGCAATAGATTATCACTTCGTTCGAGAACATATTGCAAATCAGGTCCTTAAAGTTCGCCACATCAGTTCCAAGGACCAACTTGCTGATACCTTCACGAAACCACTCGACCGACAAGCCTTTTTAGCAGCAAGGACCAAGATTGGCATCACCAATGGTTCAGCCATCTTGGGGGGGGGGGCGTATTAACACATAGTCAGCCACTCTTCATAATTGGAATTAGCAAACGTGTTAACTATGATACTATGTATATATGGTAGGATTTATTTGCTGATGAATCACTGTAATTAAGCTGCATAATTAGCTAGGATCCCATTGATCACTCCTTGTATTGTAATATATATATTGACTTGTAATAGAATGGAAATAACAAGCTTTCAAAATAATTCTCATCTTTGAGCTTGATACTTTATGGTGCATGTCAGTGTTCAAGTCAAATGGGTTGATAATATGAACTAAATCAATCATGATGGAAGATGGATATGCCAGGGCAAATATCACATATTATTGCTAGTGGTATTAATTTGAACAGGATTGCACAATCTATCACGAATGCATTTCTAATGAATTAAAGGAGGAATAACATCTTCGGAACACTAAGCATGGTAAATTTGACCCATAAAAAAAAAAAAACATCTACACAAATCTTAAAAGAGAAAGATGAAAACCAGGGCTTAGAAAGAGAGAGAAGTTGGACCACGAATGAAAAGAACCAAAAACATGAAGGAAAATGTCATAGCATATACCACTCACTCTGAGGATGGCATATCCAAAACTAAATTGAGAATTAAAAAAATGCCAAGCTATACTGGATATTAGCCACGCCATGCAGTTTTGTACATACGTAACCCTTCTTCTTCTTCTTCTTCTTCTTCTTCTTCTTCTTCTTCTTCTTCTTCTTCTTCTTCTAGTTTTACTCGGCAAAAAATGATTTTATCAAACAAAAGCCATATTACAACAGTAACAACATTAAATATTAATAATACTAAAACCCTCAAAAAATATATATACACACAAGGATAACAGCACTATATATACCCCTAAAACAAAAAACCAAAATGGAATTAGAACCTAAGTTTCTAAACAAAGACGTTTAGAGAAAGAATTAACTTAATCTCATAATCAGCATTTACAATCAAGCCAAAGACAAAATCCAGCTCTTAAACAGATCATCCTATATTGAAGAAAACACAAGTGAAAAGGTCTGCTATCTTTAGCATCAGTGGCGGGGGTAGGTGTATGGCATGGGGGGTAATTGCCCCCCTTGGTTTTTAAAAAGTAAATTTTTACTAGTGCTATTTTTAAAAAAATTTGTGGTATTAGTGCAATATATTAAACTTTGCCCCCCTTAATATGAAAAAATAAATGCACTAAGATTTTTTTTTGCCCCCCTTAAATATATTATGCAATTTTGCCCCCCTTCTGTAAAACTTTTGGCTCCGCGACTGTTTAGCATGTTCTTAACCGTCGTGAGAGTGGACCTTATCAAAGATATCTTACCTCAACCTAAGGACAACTTTTGCCAACTCAACATTCAGTCAAGGGTCAATGATGTAGATGTAAACCCTAGATATTGCACGGCACATAGGGAGAGACAAATAGTGTTTGGAGAAAACTCTTGTTATTGATAAATGAGTACAAGTGAAATATATATACAAACTGAGAACACAAAAGTAGGAAGAGATATGCCTCTTCCTTTGATGTGATTGACTCTCCCTATTTACAAGATATACCCAAAAATACATATAATGTATCCTAATATACAAAAGATAGTAATCTTTTATATTTACAAATATATTCAGCTAATACCCCCCCCCTCAAGCAAGACGCCCATAAGGTAGTTGCAGCTTGATAGAAAGAGCTTGAAAACGCGGTTTGGGGAGGCCTTTAGTGAATAGATCCGCAAGTTGATCATCCGATGAAACAAACTGGAGGCGAAGAAAACCACGAGTAACCAACTCACGGATAAAGTGATAATCAATCTCAATGTGGCGAGTGCGCGCATGAAAGACAGGATTACGAGCCATGTCTATAGCAGAGATGTTATCACAGAATAAGGATGGAGGGGAGAGTGGAATCCGAAGCTCCCTAAACAAAAATGAAAACCACCGCAGTTCAGCCATAGTGGTGGCAAGGGCACGATACTCGGCTTCACTACTGGAGCGAGAAACAGTGGTTTGTTTCTTAGCGGTCCAAGAGACAAGATTTGGCCCAATGAAGATACAAGCCCCGGTGGTGGAACGACGGTCATCCGGGTCGCCGGCCCAATCGGAATCAGAATATGCTCGGATAGAGAAGTCGCGAGAGGACTGGAATGACAAACCCAGGTTGAGTGTGCCTTTGATGAACCGAAGTATCCTCTTGGAAGCAACAAGATGGGAGGTACGAGGTTGGTGCATATATTGACAAACCTGATTGACCGAAAAGGCGATGTCGGGTCGGGTCAAGGTCAAATATTGAAGGCCTCCAACAAGACTCCGAAACTCTTTGGCATCGGGTAACAGCTCACCATCACCACGAGACAGTCGAGAATGAGGAATGGTGGGCGTGGGCATGGGTTTGCAATTGGACATGTTAAACCGATCAAGTAGATCAAGAGCATAACGGGTTTGACAAAGAAGCAACGTATCCTTGGAGAGAGTGGCTTCAATACCAAGAAAGAAGCTAAGGTCACCCAATCGACGAATCTCAAAGGTATTGCAAATATCATCAATGACCGAGGATATCACGGTAGGGGAGGAGCCTGTGATGATGATATCGTCAACATAAACTAAAATGAGAACGATAGTACCTTGAGCATGCCGAATAAACAGAGATGAATCGGACCGACTATTGACAAACCCGTGATGAAGAAGAAATGCATGAAGACGTTGAAACCACGCTCGTGGAGACTGTTTAAGGCTATAGAGTGCCTTATGAAGTTTACAGACATGATCCGGAGCGGTGGGGTCAATGAAACCGGGAGGTTGTTTCATATACACTTCTTCATTAATGATGCCATTTAAAAAGGCATTTTGGACATCCAGTTGTTTGATATCCCATGACCGAGAGTGAGCAACTGTGAGGACAGTCCGAATGGTGGAAGGCTTGACGACCGGGCTGAATGTTTCGTCATAGTCTAGGCCAGCTTGCTGTGTAAAACCCTGAGCAACAAGGCGTGCCTTATGTCGTTCAATGGACCCATCTGCTTTGCGCTTGACTTTAAAAATCCAGCGACACCCAACAACATTCAAGGAAGAGTGAGATGGTACAAGAGACCATGTTTGATTCTTATGGAGGGCAGCAATTTCCTCGCGCATAGCGGCCTGCCAATGGGTAAATTTAGAGGCTTGTTTGAATGTGCGAGGTTCATAGGTCAAAGAATCACTCTAAACAGCCACATAACTTTGAGGTAGAGAATATGGAGAAGAGTCCCGAAGAAGGCTGGCAACCGAACGAAGTTTGAGTGGTGGAGTGGACTGGGTCTCATCCGAAGGACTAGAAGAAGAGTCAGCAGATGGGGAGGACAGCAGTGGAATATCCGAAGCACCAGGAGTATTACCAGAAGGAGCAGATGCCGGGGGGCTATTTAGTGAAGAGTCAGAAAGAGCAGTGCTTGAACTGGGCGACCCAAACTGAGCAACCGAAGTGGGATGGAGCTGACAGGGAACTGGACTGTGCGAAAATATGGGCCTGGCCCGAGTAGTAGCAGACGAAGAAGGTCCAACTAGGGGAGCAGGAGCTGGGCCAGTGCGCATAGGAGGCGGATCAACAGAGGAAGGGCACCCATCCAGTGAGATAGAACCGCCTTGGTTGGGCTGTGATGGTCCTGAAAATTTGCCATGGTTGCTACTATTTTGTCCAGGAAAATGAGACTCATCAAATATCACATGTCGAGATATATATATTTTTCCATTAGATAAATCCATGCACCGGTAACCTTTACGCAAATTATCATAACCAAGAAAAATACAATGTATTGATTTTGGCAATAGTTTGTGACTGTTGGTAGGCACCACATAAGGGAAACAAGAACAACCGAAGACTTTGAGAAAACGATAATCTGGTTTACGCAATAATAATTTTTCGTGAGGAGACACAAACTTATGTTGACGCATCGGTTTATGAGATAAACGGCAGTATTAAATGCTTCAAGCCAAAACTTATTAGCTTTGGACAAAAGGCATAAACCAGTTTCAACGATGTGGCGGTGGACAACCCCGTTTTGTTGGGGCGTATAGGGACAAGTAATGTGATGTTTATGAGATAAACGGACAGTATTAAGATGCTTCAAGCAAAAGTATGCATAACATCATATTTATGAACTAATGGGGAGAATAATCATCAACAATCGATAAATATGTCCATTTAAAGAATTGGACAAAATGGCATAAACAATCAGTTTCAACGACAAGCAAACGGTTTACCTGGATACGGTTGATAATCAATAGGGCTAGTGGAAGACTTGGAATTAAAGGAAAGCTGGTAGAGACCGCCAGAATTACTGCCAGAGATAAGAGTCTCCCGAGTGCGATTGTCCTTAACACGAAAACCACATGAGTCAAGTTCAAAGAAGCAATTATTATCTTTAGAAAATTGGCGAATAGATAATAAGGTCTATGAAGTTTAGGAATATAGAGAACATTGCGTAACCGAAACGAGCGATTATTAAGATGTAGTGAAGTGTTACCAACGTGTGAAATGTGCAATCTAGAGCCATTACCAAAAACAACTGTATTTTTACCTGGATACGGTTGATAATCATAGAAAGAGGAAGGATCGTCCGTCATATGATTCGTGGCACCCGAATCAAACACAAGTGGCTGCTGGTTGGCAAAATATGCAGCATTAGACGAATCTTGACATGCCCTGGCACTATGTCCCTGTTGAAAGCACAATTGACATATAACCTCACTGTCAAAAGGCTGTTCACTATATGATGGAGTGGGAATAAGTCCACGGCCCCTCCCATGTTGACAAAACGAGCCACCACGAGATCCCCCATTGCCCCGATTTCGAAAACCAGAATTGCCGCGACCATTTGGCTGCCGATTACCCGAACCACGCTGCCCGTGATTCCAATGACCATTGCCACGACCACCATTCTGTCGCTGATTACCTCTGTTACGGTTGTTGCTGTGACCACCACGAGGAGGGCCCGAAGAAGAGACCTGCTTTTCACCCAACAGAGCCGCAGACTGCTGAACCGGAACAAGAAATTTTTGCTGCAGCATTTCTTCTTTGAGAAGAAGTTCCGTCATGTCATCAAGAGTAAGAGGCTGACGAGCATGAATAGCAGCAGTGGACGTAAGAAACTCCTTAAACTCTGAACCAAGACCACCTAAAATCCGCTGAATAACTTCGCCATCATCGACCTGTGCACCAGCAGCGGTGAGAGCATCAGCGATCGTTGTGGCACTGAGCAGGTAATCGGAGATCGAAGTGTCAGACGCCTTCTTCAAATCATGAAGTTTGTTCTTAAGATTCTCGATCTGTAACATGGACGTGGCACCGAACCGCTTGGCAAGGATTGCCCATGCTTTAGGAGCGGTATCACAGGAGTTTAAGTATGGTTGAACCACCGGTGTAACAGTACCTTTGATCCAGGTACACACGAGGACAGTACCAGAAATCCATAAATCATGTTCGGGATTGACGGAACCGTCAGACAGTTTGGCAGGGGGTTGGGTTGGATTAATGATGAAGAGAATCTTGTGGGTGCGAAGAATGGCTTTGAACAAAGTACTCCAATTGACGTAGTTGTCTTTGGTGAGGTATGTTTGTCCCATAATTGCATTGGGATTATAGAAAACTGGAAGGGACAAGGTTGAGGAGGAAGAGCCCGCTGAATCAGAGGAAAGAGCGCCGGAAGAGGGACCGCCTACCATAGCAGCAGCAAGGAAGAAGAACGAGAGAAAAAGAAAAGAGAGAGGCGGAAGCTTAGGGCTGGAACAGTTAGAAGCCTGATACCATGTAAACCCTAGATATTGCACGGCACATAGGGAGAGACAAATAGTGTTTGGAGAAAACTCTTGTTATTGATAAATGAGTACAAGTGAAATATATATACAAACTGAGAACACAAAAGTAGGAAGAGATATGCCTCTTCCTTTGATGTGATTGACTCTCCCTATTTACAAGATATACCCAAAAATACATATAATGTATCCTAATATACAAAAGATAGTAATCTTTTATATTTACAAATATGTTCAGCTAATAGTAGATGCGGTAGAACAAGTGTCTGAATCGTTTTTGAGTAAACGGGAATGATTGAAAGCAGGCCGAGGCAAAGGAGCACGTTGTGGGCAGCACGCTCCATGACTTAGCCATGATTTCTGCCATGGTCATAGGCCTTAACAAATTATGGAACATTCTGAAGACAGCCCACTCCATGGCCTGGCCATGGAACATGATCTCTGGCCATGAAACGTGAGCTGCCAGCAATTTTCTTACCTCTTCAATGAATAAAAGACTTTTGGGTTTTGGGATGTCTTAGGAAATACCAATACATTGTATTTCCAGCATTTTAATAGATTAGGATTAATTTTTGGTCTTTCAAAAGGTTTCATGAACCTAGGCTTTAAGTCTTTCGAAAGGTTTCATGAACCTAGGCTTTTCATTGTTCCGTTAACAACTAGGAAGTTTTCCTAGATTTCTTTTAGTATTTAATGGCAGTGTATATGGGGAAAGAAAGACAGATTATTGAATAAAATTAACTTGTTTTCTTCTTCATTATTGTGTGTGATATTCTCTAGCCATCTTGGTTGGAATTACCAAAGGGAAGTGCTCGTGGAAAGCGTCCCTGATCAACCCCTATTGATCTAAACCTATTTCCACTGCGTCAGTTGGCATCAGAGCTGATGCGAAACCAATGGTGAAGATATGGCTGGAGACAACGGAGACGATACTCAAACTGCGATGCTTGCAACCTTAGAGGGAATTCAACAAACCCAGATTCAGATTGTGGAAGCGTTGCAAAATTGGCAGATTGGTATCAACCCTAGACAACGGGCAGGTGTTGAAGCGGATGCGGAGGCACGTGTAAAAGGTGTAGTGAACAATCTACGTCCTCCACCGGTCGGGGAAAATGGTGACTCAGATTCCGAATGGGAGGAGGAGTTTCAAGGGAGGATTGATCAACCTAATGAACTATTTCAAAGAATCAAAACCGACTTTCCACCTTTCAATGGAGAATTAGAATTGGAGGAATTTCTGGATTGGCTTGCAGAGGCGGAGAAATATTTTGATCTTATGGGCATTACGGAGGAAAAGCAAGTCAAATATGTATTTTACAAACTACGAAGTGGAGCTTCAGCTTGGTGGGAACAATTTCAGAATAACAGAAGACGACAAGGAAAGAAACCAATTCGAACTTGGAGGCGAATGAAGGCGGCGTTGCGAGAAAGATTCTTACTGTTGAATTATGAACAATTTATTCATTAGAAGTATCATAATTGTCGACAAGGAGGTCGTACTGTAATGGAGTATACTCGAGAGTTTCATCGGCTTTCAGCCCGTAATAATTTACCCGAGACAAAAGGCCAACTAACAGCCCGATATCTTAGGGGTCTTCATCAATATATTAAACAAAAGGTGGAGTTAACTATCGTGAATACTTTGGAGGAGGCCATCAACCGTGCAACAAAGGTGGAGATGCAGAATTCACGATCAAGTAAAGCCCCATCTAATTATCGGAGTGATGGAGACACATCCCGGAGTCAATATCCGGGATATAAGAAGAATGATAGCAAGGAGAAAGCCACAAATTCGTCATCAAAGGCTACGGATGAGAAGTGTGATTCCTCTAAACAAGTGAATCTAGGTGTTCAAAATCGACAAGCTACTAATCCATATGCTCAAAATTATGGAGATAATTGCTTTCGGTGTGGTCAAACATGACATTTGTCAAACAATTGTCCTACTCGTGGAAAATTTAACATGGTGGAGCGAGATGATTTTGAGGAGAATGATTGTGGAGATGACATGGAAGAGTATATTGTGAATCTAGAGGACAAAACAGAAGAAGGCGTACATGAATCGCTAGTAGTGCGACGGCTATGTTGAATACTCCTAAGGTGGAAGATGATCCTCAACGACACAATATCTTTCGTACCCGGAGCAAGGTGAAGCAACATGTAATCAGGATGGTCGTAGACAGTGGAAGCAGTGAAAACATGGTGTCAAGGGAGATTGTGAACAGCTTGAAGTTGGAGACAAAGAAGCATCCTACACCTTATAAAATCGGTTGAATCAATAGCAAGGGCGACATTAAGGTAACTGAACAATGTTTAGTCCCTTTTTCTATTGGAAAATATAAATATGAGGTGCTTTGTTATATAGTTGATATGGATGCCTGCCAATTGTTTATGGGTAGGCCGTGGCAATTTGATGTGAACGTTGTGCACAAGGGTAGAGATAACGTTATTGTCTTTTTGAAAGACAAGCTGAAGGTTACTCTTAACCCTATTGTTGAGGGAGGTAGTAGTAAAGTGGGCAGTCAAAGGGAAAAAGTATTGTGTCCTTATGTATTACCAAAGAATTTTTGAAGGAGGCTATGCATGCGCCAGTTATTTATGCTGTTGTGAATAAGGGTGTTCTTGGGGTAGATGCAAATAGACCTGATTGTTTAAAATATCTTTTGGAAGAATTTAGTAGCATTATGCCTAAAGATTTGCATGCAGGGTTACCTCCATTACGAGATATTCAACATCACATAGATCTTGTGCCTGGATTAACTCTACCAAATTTTCCTCATTACAGGATGAGTCCAGCCGAGCATGAGATCTTGAGGGAACAAGTTCAGGGATTGTTGCAGAAAGGGTATATCCAAAAAAGCATGAGTCCATGCGCAGTTCCTGCTCTCTTGGTGCCTAAAAAGGACGGTACTTGGCGGATGTGCATTGACAGTAGGGCTATTAACAAAATCACCGTGAAGTACAGGTTTCCAATTCCGCGGTTGGATGATATGCTTGACTTATTGCAGGGATCTAAGGTCTATTCAAAAATTGACCTTAAGAGTGGTTACCACCTGTAGACACCCCGCCTTGGACCACTCACCCCGATTGCACATTTGATTTTGTGTTTTTACTTGTTTTAAGTGTTTTCCGTTAGTTTCTGCTACTTTCATTAAGTTCCTGACCCATGTACGAAACTAAAATTATCTGCTGACGACCAAACTTTCTCAAAACCCACTCCGGCTGATAGAACGAGGAGTCCCTGAGACCGGGAAGGACTACATGCTCAAAACCTAAAGACCATTCCACGAAATGACGAATGCCCCAAGAAGAGGGACACCACTCAATGTCATCCGATAATCGAGACGCAAAGAATTTCTTCCAACCATCCTCAGATAAGTCTCGAATCAGCAGTTTTCTCCTATGGATGGCAAAGGGAGAAAGATCACCGTCCGGAGAATAAATCCTGAAGTGTTCTCGAAGCCTTAAGACTCCTAATCAATGAACAAAAAGTGAAAACCAATTAATGTAACATCCCGAAATTAAGCACGACGTTTTGGGACGAATCAGGAAAAGAAAAAAAAAAGAAAAATAGAATTTTCGGGGTGTTACAGTTGGTATCAGAGCGGTACCCCGACCGTAAGGCTTGTTAGCTCTCTCGGGGATAAGATCTTGATGTATTCGCATAAGATTATCGAGAGCTAGATTAAGTAGAATTCGGGGACGAATTCTTTTTAAGGGGGAAGAGTGTAACATCCCAAAATTAAGCACGACGTTTTGGGACGAATCAAGAAAAGAAAAAAAAAAGAAAAATAGAATTTTCGGGGTGTTACAATTAATATAAGCTAACCCTAAAGTCAACTATAATGTAGAAAAGTGTTAATGACTTTTTGGGCCAAGAAATTGGTACAGTTGAATCTGCAAAAGAAGCTTAGGAACTTATCATAACAAAATTCACTAAACACACTAGTCTCACAGCATAAATCCTCTATAATCTCTTAAGGAAATTGATAATTTCGGATTTGCTCCTGGAGAAAGAGTGACTGCTGCAAAGCAAAGATTTGAGGAACTATTAAGACAACTTGGAGACCATGGCAAAGTACTAGGACTACAAAACTTATGCCTAAATATATTCTCTTGTCTTCCCCCAAAATATGAAAAGGTTACCTTACCAATAGGAGGAGTAGAATAGTAGAAAATGATAGTTGAGTAATACTTTGGGAAGTTATAAGCCTATGAACTGGAAGGAACAATCAAACTGCCAACCATTGCAACATCCTTAGCCATGGCTCAAACTAAAGCCCTGCACAAAAATCACCTTTCAAAACCTACACAATATCACATTGACTCCTTGATGAGTAATACCCTTCAAAAGGTCAACCTGACAAAAAAATGAAGTCAAAACTTTGAATCATGAGGATATACCAAGTATGATCTCCATAGGAGTAAAAAATGCTGCGAAAAATCAAAAGAAAATGCTTGACTTGAGAAACTATGCTTCAGCTTCAAACAACAATCAAGATCAAACTGGAAAAAATAAATAAGTGAAGTGTTACAACTGTGAGAAAGTAGGACATTATTCCCAAGAATGTCTTGAGCCAAAGAAATCAAGAAAATTTCACACTCAAAAGAAATCATACATAATTCAAGGTGTAATTGTTTCAACTGTTCCAAAAACAAAAGTGATGGCAAAAGAGAACATGTAATGATGGCTGGCCTTTCAAAATTCAGTGAGGATGAATCAAAATCCTCAGACACTAACAATGATGGTGACATGGAAGCTATGATATTCCTCATAGCAAATGGAAAAGAAACCTCAGATAGTGAAAAGGAATTAGAAGACTTAGTTGGTGCAGAGGAACTTAAGAAGGTAAGTGATTTCAATTTCCTTGATTCAGAAGGCCTAAAAAATATATCAGCTTTGCCGGTCTCATCTCCTAGCAACTCAGCCAAAACATCCTCTACACCTCCTTTACAGCTTCGGTTTGTTGAAGGACTTCCTCAGGAAACATCTCCGTATTCATTACCACTAAGTTTTTTGGCGGTACAAAAAGACTCCTTCACCAATAAACCACAGACATTCAAACAAGCTTTTGATTTTTTGCATTGGAAGGGTGTAATGTGTGAGAAAATCGCTGCCCTACACAAAAATGATACGTGGTATTTGTTGTCGGGTGTTGCTGGATTTTCAAGTTTAAACACAAAGCTAATGGGTATATTGAACGGTATAAGGCTCTTCTTGTTGCTTTATTGCTTACGGGTTCACATAGCAGGCCGGCCTCGATTATGATGAAACGATCAGCCCGATGGTTAAACCCTCTGTCGTTCGCATATTTCTAACCGTTGCACATTCTCGTTCATGGGAAATAAAACAGTTGAATGTCAGTAATGCTTTTCTCAATGTCATTATTCATGAAGAAGTATATATGAACCAACCTCCTCGCGTTGTTGATTCCTCAGTTGTGAATCATGCATGAAGGATGCATAAAGTAATCTATAGCCCTAAGCAGTCTTGGTTCCAATGTCTTCATAAATATTCTTAATCACACCTTTGTCAACAGTCCTTCCGAATCATCCTTGTTCATTCAGCACAGTCATGGCTCCTCTATTCTCATCCTTGTATATGTCGACGACATTATCATCACTGGGTTTTCTCATTCGATTGTTTCCTCAGTTATTGATGATATCTGCAACACATTTGATAGTCGTTGCTTGGGCGATCTTAACTTCTTCCCCGATATTGAAGCAACTAGGACTAAGACTCAATGTACTATTTGCAAAACTCGGCATGCTCTAGATCTTCTTGATTGGTTCAACATGTCTGACTATAAATCAATTCCAACTCCCGACATTGCCTTATCTCGCTTGCCAAGTCTTGATGATGAGCTACTGTTGAATGCTACCGAGTTTTGAAGTTGGTTGGAGGTTTTAATATTTTACTTCGTCCCGATATTGCATTTTCAGTTAATCAGGTGTGTAAGTTCATGCAGTAACCCCGTTCCTCTCATCTTGTTGTGGATAAATGCATTCTCGATGACATCTCGGCAATTCATGTGGCTCACAATCCGGTGTTTCATGCTCGTATTCGCCATATCGAGATTGATTATCACTTCATTCGCGAATTGGTTACTTGGGGTTTTCTCAAGCTTAAATTTGTTACATCCGATCATCAACTTGACGATTTATCTACAGAAGACCGGTCCAAGCCTCGTTTTCAAGCCCTCTCGATCAAGGTGCAACTTCCTTACGGGCACTTGCTTGAAGGGGGGATATTTGTCAAGGATTAGAGAAAGATATAGTCGGAGCCAATCATACATGGAGAGAGAATTAATTAATATGAGAGACTCAATTTATTAATGAACAATATGTTACATATTTATAGGGTTACATGGAACATTCTAGACTAATCTAACTTGGTCAACAGGATATAAATCTCCTAATTGATATACACAATCTCTAATATTGGTAAGTAATATCTAAGAGATATTTACAATATATTCTTGGAATATACAAGACGGGTTCGGTCGGGTGTAAGGGTTTGTTCGGTCGGGTTTGGGTTATGGTTCGGACAAGCTGGACAAAAAGGAAATTGGGTTTTGCTGTAGCTTGGGGTATTCAAAAAACTGGAAAAAATAAACGTAGGGAAAGTTTGTTTGATTTGGGTAGGGAGAGAAGGAGAGATGAAGGGAGTTGACCTTAAAGAAAAAAAAAAAAAGTGACAGGAAGCAAAAAAAAAAAAAAAAAATGGTTGAGATTTTGGAGGAAGAGTTAGAGAGGGTGGTCGGGTAGTGAAGAAAAAAAAATAGGAGGAGACTTGTGGCCGCCATTATGTATTAGTGATATACTGCAGAAAATAAATAGAAATAAAAATAGGGTTTTGACCGAAGTTTTTTTTTTGTTTTGGTGGTGGTGATATGGTGGCAATGGTTGGGGAAAGTTTTGTCGTGGTGGTTTTGTATGGTGGTTGGCTGAAACTTTGTGGTGGAGAAGTCCTTTTATGGATCATAGCTCTGATACTATGTCAAGGATTAGAGAAAGAGATAGTCGGAGTCAATCATACATGGAGAGAGAATTAATTAATATGAGAGACTCAATTTATTAATGAACAATATGTTACATATTTATAGGGTTACATGGAACATTCTAGACTAATCTAACTTGGTCAACAGGATATAAATCTCCTAATTGATGTACACAATCTCTAATATTGGTAAGTAATATCTAAGAGATATTTACAATATATTCTTGGAATATACAATATTCCTAATAATATTAACCGAGTATATCATATGTAAGTAGCTAGATATATTAGTATTCTCGTATATATGGATAACATAGAGTTATATTTGGAAAAATATTATATATAGGGAGAACCAATAATAGTCTAAGGAAGAGTTCTAAACCTTTCTAAACTATTCTACTTAGTCTTGTATATATGTAACTCTCGTATGATGAATAAGATTACCAAGGAAATTCCTCAGCCTCCCTTCTCTTTCTACGTCGTGTTTCACATAGGTTTTCACTTATTACCCCACCATAAAGATTCATGGAAGTGAGCTTTCAAGGCTACATTGTTAGCTTACTTGAAGACAAGCGAGAAATCCAAATTTGATATTAATAACCAACTTTTGTGCTCCATTTTGATCTTAAATTTTACAAAAATTATCCATCCAACTTGTATCTATGATCTACAACCTTTTCAACAGTTGACGAATTTTTATCCAACTCATAATTATGCAAAACATCATGTATGTACTTTATACCTTCTTTGGTTTACAAACAAATTTTACTATTTCCTCGTTTCTCTGTCAATTCTTCATTTCCATATTTACTCGTTAAACTATGGAAGTAGTCATAACCATGAAATTTTATTTCTCTTTCATCATGTGATTTTAAAAGCACTGTCCACACAACACACAACACACATCGTTCTTGTACTTGGTTGCACTTTGAAAAGCGTAGAACATCTTACTTTCACCTTCTTTTTCCACTAAGAGATGAGCTCCTTGTTTTGTATTTTTCACTCTACAATCATTCTCTTTCTGGCCAAAAATTTTACAATGATAACATTGTTGTTTGCCCTTAAACCAACAATCTTGAAACAATGACAATTTTTTCTCAACTACAATTTTGAGAGTGTTATTAACTTTTTTCTACATCTAGAGTCTCTACATTGGTTGCCACCATGTATACAATGTTCTATATGACCATCCTTCCCCCTTCACCATTTTCATCACTTTTCTCAAATTCATTTGGACCCTAGTTCAGCTTAAAATGGAAAGTACTCTCAACATATTTTCTGAGGGTCTTTCTAACCTATACATCAAACATAGAAGGCAAACTGACAAGAAAATTTTCAACAACTCTACTGTCTTGAAGTATTTCAACAAGACATCTCAATTGATTAATATTACCCTAGTATAATACTTGTTAATGTCTATAAAGATATTTCATTTTCACAATATGCAATTCTCTTCTAAGAGTTTGGCAATTAACGTTTATCTAGATTCAAATTGCCCCTTGGCCTCTTGAAAAATATCCCATGCTTTTTCACATTGGTTACTCTCATAATTCTTCAAAAGAACTCTGTTGATATACCTTGTTGAAGAAACGAGAGAGCCCTAGCATCATTTGTTCGATATACCTTTATTTAATTTTTACTCTTCATTGTCCAACTCCCTATGCCCATTAAGTTCTTCGAAGCCGTTTAGAATGCACTGCCCACATATCTTTGGAGATGAAGACTATTCTCATCTTCACTACCCAATGATCATAATTTTCCGGAAAATACTGAGACAGTCATTGAAACTCTTCTACAGCCAACTAGAGTAGAGCTTACGTCAGAATTTCCTTAACCAACTAAACTAGAGCTGACCTCCAAAGGTTTTGCCGTATATATTCAAATTCAGCATAAAATAGTATCATCACCACTGACATACAGTAATTAATCATTACAAGACAATATAAGTAGTACAGTTTTACATCAGAAATATTTTCAAAACAGTGTTAGATCCCAAGAACAAGTGTTGCTTTACATTAAACCCTTTGTCATTATTCAAGTAAAAGATAGAATGTCAGAAGTTCCCTAATTCTTTGAAATGAAGAGAGTATCACAATTCGACAATATGCATACAGATATTTCCTTACCAGAGAAAGAAAATACCTAGCCAGAACAATATGTAGAAGTGAATTACAGGGCAAATCTCCTTTGGCAGTAGAACTTAACTATTCTTCATGGATCTGTGATATTACTCACAAAACAGGCAGAAGTAAAGCAATCTTCTGCCAAAGGAGTAGTTGCCCAGCAATGCATTCATACACAAACTCAATTACTTCGTCTGTTTCTTGATGATAAGAATTTCCAGACTCAATTTCCATTTATAGATTTCCCGATTCAATATAATACCAGATGTACAGTATGTTTTTCGAAGCAATATAAAGCATATTCCAGGTACATTCCTGTATGCTAAACTTGAGTCTTCAATAAAGTGGTCCGAAGCTCCAATCCTTTGAGTACTACTACCTCATATGCTTTTTTTGCTTTTCGCATCTTCAATGAATTCTCAGTGAAGAAGGAAGATACTGACCCTTTGCTGCTCAAAGAGACAGAAATGAACCAGGCGGGAATGAGAAAAGTCGGACAACAAAAGAATGGACCGTTTGAAAACAGGAAGGATTTGGAGTATATACCCCTGAATCTATAGATGGCATATCCAAAACCAAGTTGAAAACCGGCAAATGCAAACCAATCACCAGATTACTGTTTATGTTTAATGCAAAGGATATTTGCCCCTCATGAACACATTCTAAAAGTGCCCAGCCCCATGCTTGCTTCTTATCCTTCTTCTTCTTCTTTTAATCCATGGAATACATTATCTGAACGACATAAACCGACTTGGTTAAATGGGACTCATACATTCTGGGCTCACACCCCTGAGGCCCATTAACGAAGCCCACCTTCCCGGAGGCCGACATCCAGCAGGCAGACCTTGCCTAGGCCGAGTTCCAATAGGCCCGATCCCTAGCCGGCTTCCGTAACAAAGCCGAAACAGATGACGGGACGACTTACACCATATGCCGCCTTCTATCGGGAATCCACTTATAGAGTTATACTACAACTCTAAAATTGAGAGTCCTTATCCAAACAAGGATAACTCTCCTATCAGATAACAGGGCTTAATCCATCCTTATCAGGAGTCTATCTCCAAGGAATATGAGTCCTACATCACCACGGGCTTCCTGGCTTTCCTAACAAGTCAGAACTCATACACCCACGCCTATAAAAACAGGTCCTCTACACAGGAACGGGTAACGAACTCTTGGGCCCTAACTAGTCCATTGATTTCTCTATTCACAGATCACCCGAATTCTTACTCTCACGCCGGAGGGCCTTCGCCGGTGAAGCCCCGACTAGTTCACGTTTGTTCATTGTGTGCAGATTCCGGACACGAAGATATTCTTTGCTGGGATTATCCGAACCACTAGACGGAGGGCTGATCCAACACGTTTCGTGCAGCATCAGTTTGGTTCCATTGCCGGGAAACGTTGTTTGGAGAATTCTTCCATTCGGAAAACTGCAAATTCATCATGTCCAAAGTCCTTACTGACGGACAGGAAGCGAGCGTCACTCCCGACGCTAGCCGGAATCCGCCGCCGCCGAACATGGCAAACAATAATGCGCTGAATCAAGGTCTCCCTCCCCCCCTCCGGGACATGGAATGCACACTCGCTCTAGAGGCCCGCCACCTGAGATTACTCATCAGTATGGGCGACGGAGGCGAACTGTATCACGTCCTCTACCCACCGAAGCTGGCCCATCTAGGCCCTCCCTCATTGATCGAAGGGTATTGCTACAACAGAACCTTACTACCCTTCAGCAATTAGCTGATGCCCAGCGAGCTCTCTTGGAATTCGACCCGGATCACTCCCTAGCTCCTTTCATTCAACCGACTGACAATAGAGAGGTCAGGGGAGACGGCGAGAGAAGCGAACGCAGGGAAGACCTTCCAGCTGATGGCAGAAGTCGTCAGGATCCACCTGCTCCTCCCCGAAGGAATCGATCCGCCCCACCTAGCCGACTTGATGGTCGTCTCGGTCCGATCAATCCTGATGAAAGAGATCTGAGAAATCAGATAAACTGAAGAAGGGAGCAGGAAGCAGAGTCACCAGGTGTGAGATATTTGGGAGAAAGAAGAGTATGGCAAAACCAAGAGCAAAATCCGCCTAGACGAGATCCACCTCGTCGCACTCCGCCGAGACGACACCGAGAGGATCCGGACGTCAGCCGAGTCGTGGGAAGAGGTCGAGATAGAGAAAGAGACCGACCTAGAAGTTCCCACAACAGTTCGGGATTCAGTGAACAGGTCATAATGGACCTACGAGAAAGGATTGATAATATAGAGATGAATCAGGGGCATAGGAAACCAAAGACCGACTATGACGCAATGCGTCCATTTACCCAATGGATTAAAGACTCTCCACCCTCTCCACAGCTGAAACTCCCTCATTTGGAGAAATACTCTGGCAATACTGACGTCATGGATCACCTTCAATCCTTTAAAGGAATGATGGCTCTCCTATCTAACAAGGACGACGTGCTTTGCAAGGCCTTTGCTAGCACATTACATGGGGTAGCCAGATCCTGGTTCATAGAATACTTCGCCACGGCCTGGGCCAGGAAGAAGAGGTTATCAGACTTGGCGAACATTGTCCAAGGGAAGAGCGAGTCGACCATGAGCTTTTACAACAGGTTCAGGGACTTGGCCGACTCAATAGAAGAAAGGCTTACTGACAGGGAAATCATAATGTGCTTTTATAATGGGCAAAGGTCAGAGGACCTCACCTACGAACTGTCAGTAAGAGAGCCTCTCACCAAATCTGAGCTATACCAGATGGCTTATGCTACAGCAAATGCTGAGGAAAAGAAGAAATTGCTATCCGGGTACCGAGATCGAGATCACGGAAAAGAAAGTCGGCCTACTTCGGACTCGGCACAAGGCACCAACGGAGGGGGAAACAGAGGAAAAAATAGAACCCGGGGTACCGAGGTCTTTACACCTCTCACAAAGCTGATTTCTGAGATAATGACCCTGGTCAACTTACCGGACCCAAATCCTCTAAGAGACAATCCGAAATTTCCCTGGGACTCGAGCAAATACTGTGCTTATCACCAGGACAATGGGCATGAGACTGACAATTGCTTTGCCTTGAAAAAGATACTGCAGCGATGGGCCGATCAAGGAAAGTTGGATGAGTTCATAGCCAAAAAGAATAACAAGCGCCCGAGGGAAGACGAGAGAGAAGGTGGCCGAGACGACAGACCACCCCGGGCAAAGTTAATCGGCGTAATCCGGGAAGAAATTCCTTCAAATACACGGCTAAGGGAACAAATCCATGAGCTTAGTAAGGTCTACCACATTCCCCCGTGGATCCATAAGGGGGAGGAGGTGATCAGTTTCTCCCCAAACGAGTTGGCCGGGAAGAGGGCCATGAGAGAACATCCTTTGGTCATCACCAGACGGATTGATAATTGTGAGTCCGAAAGACTACTTATAGACTCGGGGGCCGCCAAAGATGTGCTATACTACAAGACCTTCAAAGAGATAGAGCTGCCGGATACCATGTTAGTCCCCTACAACGGGAGATTAGAGGGTTTCACTAATCATAAATCCGAGGCTAAAGGAACGGTGGACCTACTATTGGAAGTCGGCGACTACCCTTACAAGACGTCGGCCACGATCACTTTCATTGTTATGGACCTGGCTAGTGATTATCATGCCATCCTCGGCTCACCTAGTCAGGGAAAATTGGGAATGGTAGCCTCTCTGCCTCACCAAAGGGTGAAATTCCCAACTCCAGAAGGAATAGGATGTGTCCTTGGAAACCCAAAACACTTCTTAGAACATGTCATGAGGTCCAAAAAAACCAAAGCTCGTATGGAGATTGACACGCCGGAAAGGAACATCGTCATATCCAAGTCGACCACGGCGACAACGTCAGCCCCCAAGATAGGTGTGATAACAGTGGAAATGTCCGAAGAACCTATGTCACTTGATGGCAAGACGACTGAGGAAGGCGTCACTTATGGGTTGGATGGCTTTGGATCTATATCCATGAACATAGATCAAGACGAGCCAAGTTCCTCAGCCCTCACTCTCGTCCAGAACTCAAAGGCCACAGAGCCCGCAACCATAGAGGTCGATATGGACAAGCTCCTAGATATGGGAAACCTGAGCTTGGAAAGCGAAAGAAAGAACCCGGATAGCAAAGAAAAGAGGATCAAGCAAATCACTGTAGAAACTTTGGAATTCAGGGAAGGACCCGAGCTGAGACCGGTCGATCAGTTGGACGAGGTCATCATTAACCCTGACTACCCCGAGCAGAAGATAAAGATTGGGAGACAACTTCCCCAAGAAGAGAGAGAGGAACTCATCACTCTGATCAAAAGCAACTTGGATGCATTTGCATTGGAGGGTAGAAGACATGGTTTGAGTTAAAGAAGCCATAGCTCTTCATAAGCTAGAGGTCGACAAGTTTTTTAAACCAATCAGACAAGGAAGAAGGGCTTTCTCCACCGAGAAAGAGAAAGCAATCGAGGCCGAGGTGGATAAGCTGTTGAGGGCCGGGATCATCCGAGAAAAAACATACCCGGAATGGTTAGCTAATGTCGTGATGGTGAAGAAGCAGAATGGCAAGTGGAGAATGTGTGTTGACTTCACGGATCTCAACAAGGCTTGCCCAAAAGACAGCTACCCGCTTCCCAGGATCGACAAGTTGGTGGACTCCATTGCCGGACATCAAACTCTGAGTTTTCTGGATGCTTATTCCGGTTACCACCAAGTTAAGATGGCCGAGGAAGACATAGAGAAAACCGCCTTCCAAACAGCGGGAGGGAATTACTGTTATGTGATGATGCCTTTCGGCCTCAAGAACGCTGGTGCAACTTATCAAAGGATGGTGAACAAGGTGTTCAAATCCCAGATCGACAGAAACATGGAGGATTACATTGACGACATGGTAATACAAAACCAAGTCAGGAAGCCACGTCCCGGATCTAACGGAGACCATAAGGAATCTAAAGGAGAATGATATGAAGCTCAACCCTAGTAAATGCGTGTTCGGGGTCACAGCAGGCAAGTTCCTCGGTTTCATGGTATCCCAGCGCGGCATTGAGGCGAACCCGGAGAAGATCCAAGCCTTGGTCGACATGAAAGAGCCGACATGCATAAAGGAGGTTCAAAGATTGAACGGAAGAGTAGCCGCCCTAGGAAGATTCATCTCCAAGTCGGCAGAGAAATCACTCCCTTTCTTCAAGGCTCTAAAAGAAACTAAAGACTTCGTCTGGACCAAGGAGTGCTCGGAATCGTTCAAGCAATTGAAAGAGTACTTAGGCTCACCCCCTTTACTCAGTAGTCCGATCATGGGAGACACACTCTCGATATTCCTGGCTGCAACAGACAGGGCCGTGGCAGCCGTATTAGTGCGCGAAGACAACGGGATCCAGAAGCCAGTTTACTATGTCAGCAAAGCATTATCAGAAACCGAGAGTAGATATTTTAATGCTGAGAAGATAGCATACGCCTTGGTCATCGCCGCTAGAAACTTGCGCGCATATTTATCCGCTCACCCCATCACGGTCTATACAGATGCCCCGCTAAGAAAGATACTTCACAAGATGGACAGTTCCGGCAGACTACTCAACTGGTCTATAGAATTGACTGAGTTCGACATACCTTTTAAACCGAGGAAGACATTGATGGCGCAGCCCCTGGTAGACTTTCTGGTCGAGACCGCGTTCTCAAGCGAATATACGCCGACCACCCGGAAGAGGAAATTTCCCATGGACAGAGAACCTCTAGAAGCGCTCCCACAAGATTGCTGGATCTTATATACAGACGGGTCGACAACCAGAGATAGAAGTGAGGCAGGAGTGTACCTAACCAATCCAGGCGGCGAGCATGTAACACGGGATTTCATCAGATTTAAATTCCCAGCTTCTAACAATCAGGCCGAGTACGAGGCCTTGATCTTGGGAATAGAAAGGGCGAAGTTCTTTGGTGCCAGCAAACTGATAGCTTACAGTGATTCCCAACTCGTGGTGAACCAAGTGAAAGGAGAATATAACACCGAGAACCACATGCTGACTAAGTACCGGGATCTCGTCTTAAGTATGACCAAAAACTTGGAGTTTTGGGAAATCAGGCAAGTAGGACGAGAACACAACCAGGAGGCCGATCAGCTGTCAAAAAATGGCCACGTCAGAAGAGACCAACCCACTGATCATCTATGCCGACCAACCTGCTTTCGAGAGACTTGAGATCCTTATTCTGGATGATGAAGAAAGAACCTGGATTGAAGACTACAAGGACTACATTAAGGAAGGCAAGTTACTGGAGGACGATATATCGGCTAAGACGATAAAGAGGAAGTCAGCTCGATACGTAGTCTGGAACAACATTCTGTACCGAAGATCATTCTCCAGACCTCTCCTGAGATGTGTCTCCCCTAAAGACACCGAGAAGCTATTGGCCGAGATACATGAGGAAATCTGCGGAGGACACCCGGGGGCCAGAACCCTTGCTGATAAAGTGATCACACTCGGTTATTACTGGCCGAACTTAAGGGAAGAAGCCCAAGCTTATGTGAAGAAGTGTGACAAATGCCAGCGTTTCTCAGACCTGCCCAAAGTACCGCCAGTGGAGCAAACCCTCGTCATACAGACATGGCCATTTGACATGTGGGGAGTCGACATCATTGGGCCTTTCCCTTTAGCCAAAGGAAGCAACAAATTTGTTATTGTAGCAGTTGACTATTTCACGAAGTGGGTGGAAGCTAAGCCTTTGGCCAAAATCACAGAGGAGAACGCCATCAATTTCATCCATGACTATATCTGGTGTCGGATCGGTGTACCTCATACTATCGTGACCGACAATGGACTCCAATTCTCGGACGCCTTCACCGAGGAGTTGGGCAGGCTTGGAGTTAAGCACAAGAAATCATTCGTCAGTCACCCTCAAGGTAACGGTCAAGCCGAAGCAGCAAACAAATTGATATTGAAAGCCCTGACAAAAAGCCTAGAAGGAAGTCAAGGAAAGTGGCTGGACGACCTCCCCCTTGCTTTGTTGAATACTCCTAAGGTGGAAGATGATCCTCAACAACACAATATCTTTCGTACCCGGAGCAAGGTGAAGCAACATGTAATCGGGATGGTCGTAGACAGTGGAAGCAGTGAAAACATGGTGTCAAGGGAGATTGTGAACAGCTTGAAGTTGGAGACAAAGAAGCATCCTACACCTTATAAAATCGGTTGAATCAATAGCAAGGGCGACATTAAGGTAACTGAACAATGTTTAGTCCCTTTTTCTATTGGAAAATATAAATATGAGGTGCTTTGTTATATAGTTGATATGGATGCCTGCCAATTGTTTATGGGTAGGCCGTGGCAATTTGATGTGAACGTTGTGCACAAGGGTAGAGATAACGTTATTGTCTTTTTGAAAGACAAGCTGAAGGTTACTCTTAACCCTATTGTTGAGGGAGGTAGTAGTAAAGTGGGCAGTCAAAGGGAAAAAGTATTGTGTCCTTATGTATTACCAAAGAATTTTTGAAGGAGGCTATGCATGCGCCAGTTATTTATGCTGTTGTGAATAAGGGTGTTCTTGGGGTAGATGCAAATAGACCTGATTGTTTAAAATCTCTTTTGGAAGAATTTAGTAGCATTATGCCTAAAGATTTGCATGCAGGGTTACCTCCATTAGGAGATATTCAACATCACATAGATCTTGTGCCTGGATTAACTCTACCAAATTTTCCTCATTACAGGATGAGTCCAGCCGAGCATGAGATCTTGAGGGAACAAGTTCAGGGATTGTTGCAGAAAGGGTATATCCAAAAAAGCATGAGTCCATGCGCAGTTCCTGCTCTCTTGGTGCCTAAAAAGGACGGTACTTGGCGGATGTGCATTGACAGTAGGGCTATTAACAAAATCACCGTGAAGTACAGGTTTCCAATTCCGCGGTTGGATGATATGCTTGACTTATTGCAGGGATCTAAGGTCTATTCAAAAATTGACCTTAAGAGTGGTTACCACCTGTAGACACCCCGCCTTGGACCACCCACCCCGATTGCACATTTGATTTTGTGTTTTTACTTGTTTTAAGTGTTTTCCTGTTAGTTTCTGCTACTTTCATTAAGTTCCTGACCCATGTACGAAACTAAAATTATCTGCTGACGACCAAACTTTCTCAAAACCCACTCCGGCTGATAGAACGAGGAGTCCCTGAGACCGGGAAGGACTACATGGTCAAAACCTAAAGACCATTCCACGAAATGACGAATGCCCCAAGAAGAGGGACACCACTCAATGTCATCCGATAATCGAGACGCAAAGAATTTCTTCCAACCATCCTCAGATAAGTCTCGAATCAGCAGTTTTCTCCTATGGATGGCAAAGGGAGAAAGATCACCGTCCGGAGAATAAATCCTGAAGTGTTCTCGAAGCCTTAAGACTCCTAATCAATGAACAAAAAGTGAAAACCAATTAATGTAACATCCCGAAATTAAGCACGACGTTTTGGGACGAATCAGGAAAAGAAAAAAAAAAAGAAAAATAGAATTTTCGGGGTGTTACAGTTGGTATCAGAGCGGTACCCTGACCGTAAGGCTTGTTAGCTCTTTCGGGGATAAGATCTTGATGTATTCGCATAAGATTATCGAGAGCTAGATTAAGTAGAATTCGGGGACGAATTCTTTTTAAGGGGGAAGATTGTAACATCCCAAAATTAAGCACGACGTTTTGGGACGAATCAGGAAAAGAAAAAAAAAAGATAAATAGAATTTTCGGGGTGTTATAATTAATATAAGCTAACCCTAAAGTCAACTATAATGTAGAAAAGTGTTAATGACTTTTTGGGCCAAGAAATTGGTACAGTTGAATCTGCAAAAGAAGCTTAGGAACTTATCATAACAAAATTCACTAAACACACTAGTCTCACGGCATAAATCCTCTATAATCTCTTAAGAAAATTGATAATTTCGGATTTTCTCCTGGAGAAAGAGTGACTGCTGCAAAGCAAAGATTTGAGGAACTATTAAGACAACTTGGAGACCATGGCAAAGTACTAGGACTACAAAACTTATGCCTAAATATATTCTCTTGTCTTCCCCCAAAATATGAAAAGGTTGCCTTACCAATAGGAGGATTAGAATAGTAGAAAATGATAGTTGAGTAATACTTTGGGAAGTTATAAGCCTATGAACTGGAAGGAACAATCAAACTGCCAACCATTGCAACATCCTTAGCCATGGCTCAAACTAAAGCCCTGCACAAAAATCACCTTTCAAAACCTACACAATATCACATTGACTCCTTGATGAGTAATACCCTTCAAAAGGTCAACCTGAAAAAAAAATGAAGTCAAAACTTTGAATCATGAGGATATACCAAGTATGATCTCCATAGGAGTAAAAAATGCTGCGAAAAATCAAAAGAAAATGCTTGACTTGAGAAACTATGCTTCAGCTTCAAACAACAATCAAGATCAAACTGGAAAAAATAAATAAGTGAAGTGTTACAACTGTGAGAAAGTAGGACATTATTCCCAAGAATGTCTTGAGCCAAAGAAATCAAGAAAATTTCACACTCAAAAGAAATCATACATAATTCAAGGTGTAATTGTTTCAACTGTTCCAAAAACAAAAGTGATGGCAAAAGAGAACATGTAATGATGGCTGGCCTTTCAAAATTCAGTGAGGATGAATCAAAATCCTCAGACACTAACAATGATGGTGACATGGAAGCTATGATATTCCTCATAGCAAATGGAAAAGAAACCTCAGATAGTGAAAAGGAATTAGAAGACTTAGTTGGTGCAGAGGAACTTAAGAAGGTAAGTGATTTCAATTTCCTTGATTCAGAAGGCCTAAAAAATATATCAGCTTTGCCGGTCTCATCTCCTAGCAACTCAGCCAAAACATCCTCTACAACTCATTTACAGCTTCGGTTTGTTGAAGGACTTCCTCGGGAAACATCTCCGTATTCATTACCACTAAGTTTTTTGGCGGTACAAAAAGACTCCTTCACCAATAAACCACAGACATTCAAACAAGCTTTTGATTTTTTGCATTGGAAGGGTGTAATGTGTGAGAAAATCGCTGCCCTACACAAAAATGATACGTGGTATTTGTTGTCGGGTGTTGCTGGATTTTCAAGTTTAAACACAAAGCTAATGGGTATATTGAACGGTATAAGGCTCTTCTTGTTGCTTTATTGCTTAAGGGTTCACATAGCAGGCCGGCCTCGATTATGATGAAACGTTTAGCCCGATGGTTAAACCCTCTGTCGTTCGCATATTTCTAACCGTTGCACATTCTCGTTCATGGGAAATAAAACAGTTGAATGTCAGTAATGCTTTTCTCAATGTCATTATTCATGAAGAAGTATATATGAAGCAACCTCCTCGCGTTGTTGATTCCTCAGTTGTGAATCATGCATGAAAGATGCATAAAGTAATCTATAGCCCTAAGCAGTCTTGGTTCCAATGTCTTCATAAATATTCTTAATCACACCTTTGTCAACAGTCCTTCCGAATCATCCTTGTTCATTCAGCACAGTCATGGCTCCTCTATTCTCATCCTTGTATATGTCGACGACATTATCATCACTGGGTTTTCTCATTCGATTGTTTCCTCATTTACTGATGATATCTGCAACACATTTGATAGTCGTTGCTTGGGCGATCTTAACTTCTTCCCCGATATTGAAGCAACTAGGACTAAGACTCAATGTACTATTTGCAAAACTCGGCATGCTCTAGATCTTCTTGATTGGTTCAACATGCCTGACTATAAATCAATTCCAACTCCCGACATTGCCTTATCTCGCTTGCCAAGTCTTGATGATGAGCTACTGTTGAATGCTACCGAGTTTTGAAGTTGGTTGGAGGTTTTAATATTTTACTTCGTCCCGATATTGCATTTTCAGTTAATCAGGTGTGTAAGTTCATGCAGTAACCCCGTTCCTCTCATCTTGTTGTGGATAAATGCATTCTCGATGACATCTCGGCAATTCATGTGGCTCACAATCCGGTGTTTCATGCTCGTATTCGCCATATCGAGATTGATTATCACTTCATTCGCGAATTGGTTACTTGGGGTTTTCTCAAGCTTAAATTTGTTACATCCGATCATCAACTTGACGATTTATCTACAGAAGACCGGTCCAAGCCTCGTTTTCAAGCCCTCTCGATCAAGGTGCAACTTCCTTACGGGCACTTGCTTGAAGGGGGGATATTTGTCAAGGATTAGAGAAAGATATAGTCGGAACCAATCATACATGGAGAGAGAATTAATTAATATGAGAGACTCAATTTATTAATGAACAATATGTTACATATTTATAGGGTTACATGGAACATTCTAGACTAATCTAACTTGGTCAACAGGATATAAATCTCCTAATTGATATACACAATCTCTAATATTGGTAAGTAATATCTAAGAGATATTTACAATATATTCTTGGAATATACAAGACGGGTTCGGTCGGGTGTAAGGGTTTGTTCGGTCGGGTTTGGGTTATGGTTCGGACAAGCTGGACAAAAAGGAAATTGGGTTTTGCTGTAGCTTGGGGTATTCAAAAAACTGGAAAAAATAAACGTAGGGAAAGTTTGTTTGATTTGGGTAGGGAGAGAAGGAGAGATGAAGGGAGTTGACCTTAAAGAAAAAGAAAAAAAAGTGACAGGAAGCAAAAAAAAAAAAAAATGGTTGAGATTTTGGAGGAAGAGTTAGAGAGGGTGGTCGGGTAGTGAAGAAAAAAAAATAGGAGGAGACTTGTGGCCGCCATTATGTATTAGTGATATACTGCAGAAAATAAATAGAAATAAAAATAGGGTTTTGACCGAAGTTTTTTTTTTGTTTTGGTGGTGGTGATATGGTGGCAATGGTTGGGGAAAGTTTTGTCGTGGTGGTTTTGTATGGTGGTTGGCTGAAACTTTGTGGTGGAGAAGTCCTTTTATTGATCATAGCTCTGATACCATGTCAAGGATTAGAGAAAGAGATAGTCGGAGTCAATCATAGATGGAGAGAGAATTAATTAATATGAGAGACTCAATTTATTAATGAACAATATGTTACATATTTATAGGGTTACATGGAACATTCTAGACTAATCTAACTTGGTCAACAGGATATAAATCTCCTAATTGATGTACACAATCTCTAATATTGGTAAGTAATATCTAAGAGATATTTACAATATATTCTTGGAATATACAATATTCCTAATAATATTAACCGAGTATATCATATGTAAGTAGCTAGATATATTAGTATTCTCGTATATATGGATAACATAGAGTTATATTTGGAAAAATATTATATATAGGGAGAACCAATAATAGTCTAAGGAAGAGTTCTAAACCTTTCTAAACTATTCTACTTAGTCTTGTATATATGTAACTCTCGTATGATGAATAAGATTACCAAGGAAATTCCTCAGCCTCCCTTCTCTTTCTACGTCGTGTTTCACATAGGTTTTCACTTATTACCCCACCATAAAGATTCATGGAAGTGAGCTTTCAAGGCTACATTGTTAGCTTACTTGAAGACAAGCGAGAAATCCAAATTTGATATTAATAACCAACTTTTGTGCTCCATTTTGATCTTAAATTTTACAAAAATTATCCATCCAACTTGTATCTATGATCTACAACCTTTTCAACAGTTGACGAATTTTTATCCAACTCATAATTATGCAAAACATCATGTATGTACTTTATACCTTCTTTGGTTTACAAACAAATTTTACTATTTCCTCGTTTCTCTGTCAATTCTTCATTTCCCATATTTACTCGTTAAACTATGGAAGTAGTCATAACCATGAAATTTTATTTCTCTTTCATCATGTGATTTTAAAAGCACTGTCCACACAACACACAACACACATCGTTCTTGTACTTGGTTGCACTTTGAAAAGCGTAGAACATCTTACTTTCACCTTCTTTTTCCACTAAGAGATGAGCTCCTTGTTTTGTATTTTTCACTCTACAATCATTCTCTTTCTGGCCAAAAATTTTACAATGATAACATTGTTGTTTGCCCTTAAACCAACAATCTTGAAACAATGACAATTTTTTCTCAACTACAATTTTGAGAGTGTTATTAACTTTTTTCTACATCTAGAGTCTCTACATTGGTTGCCACCATGTATACAATGTTCTATATGACCATCCTTCCCCCTTCACCATTTTCATCACTTTTCTCAAATTCATTTGGACCCTAGTTCAGCTTAAAATGGAAAGTACTCTCAACATATTTTCTGAGGGTCTTTCTAACCTATACATCAAACATAGAAGGCAAACTGACAAGAAAATTTTCAACAACTCTACTGTCTTGAAGTATTTCAACAAGACATCTCAATTGATTAATATTACCCTAGTATAATACTTGTTAATGTCTATAAAGATATTTCATTTTCACAATATGCAATTCTCTTCTAAGAGTTTGGCAATTAACGTTTATCTAGATTCAAATTGCCCCTTGGCCTCTTGAAAAATATCCCATGCTTTTTCACATTGGTTACTCTCATAATTCTTCAAAAGAACTCTGTTGATATACCTTGTTGAAGAAACGAGAGAGCCCTAGCATCATTTGTTCGATATACCTTTATTTAATTTTTACTCTTCATTGTCCAACTCCCTATGCCCATTAAGTTCTTCGAAGCCGTTTAGAATGCACTGCCCACATATCTTTGGAGATGAAGACTATTCTCATCTTCACTACCCAATGATCATAATTTTCCGGAAAATACTGAGACAGTCATTGAAACTCTTCTACAGCCAACTAGAGTAGAGCTTACGTCAGAATTTCCTTAACCAACTAAACTAGAGCTGACCTCCAAAGGTTTTGCCGTATATATTCAAATTCAGCATAAAATAGTATCATCACCACTGACATACAGTAATTAATCATTACAAGACAATATAAGTAGTACAGTTTTACATCAGAAATATTTTCAAAACAGTGTTAGATCCCAAGAACAAGTGTTGCTTTACATTAAACCCTTTGTCATTATTCAAGTAAAAGATAGAATGTCAGAAGTTCCCTAATTCTTTGAAATGAAGAGAGTATCACAATTCGACAATATGCATACAGATATTTCCTTACCAGAGAAAGAAAATACCTAGCCAGAACAATATGTAGAAGTGAATTACAGGGCAAATCTCCTTTGGCAGTAGAACTTAACTATTCTTCATGGATCTGTGATATTACTCACAAAACAGGCAGAAGTAAAGCAATCTTCTGCCAAAGGAGTAGTTGCCCAGCAATGCATTCATACACAAACTCAATTACTTCGTCTGTTTCTTGATGATAAGAATTTCCAGACTCAATTTCCATTTATAGATTTCCCGATTCAATATAATACCAGATGTACAGTATGTTTTTCGAAGCAATATAAAGCATATTCCAGGTACATTCCTGTATGCTAAACTTGAGTCTTCAATAAAGTGGTCCGAAGCTCCAATCCTTTGAGTACTACTACCTCATATGCTTTTTTTGCTTTTCGCATCTTCAATGAATTCTCAGTGAAGAAGGAAGATACTGACCCTTTGCTGCTCAAAGAGACAGAAATGAACCAGGCGGGAATGAGAAAAGTCGGACAACAAAAGAATGGACCGTTTGAAAACAGGAAGGATTTGGAGTATATACCCCTGAATCTATAGATGGCATATCCAAAACCAAGTTGAAAACCGGCAAATGCAAACCAATCACCAGATTACTGTTTATGTTTAATGCAAAGGATATTTGCCCCTCATGAACACATTCTAAAAGTGCCCAGCCCCATGCTTGCTTCTTATCCTTCTTCTTCTTCTTTTAATCCATGGAATACATTATCTGAACGACATAAACCGACTTGGTTAAATGGGACTCATACATTCTGGGCTCACACCCCTGAGGCCCATTAACGAAGCCCACCTTCCCGGAGGCCGACATCCAGCAGGCAGACCTTGCCTAGGCCGAGTTCCAATAGGCCCGATCCCTAGCCGGCTTCCGTAACAAAGCCGAAACAGATGACGGGACGACTTACACCATATGCCGCCTTCTATCGGGAATCCACTTATAGAGTTATACTACAACTCTAAAATTGAGAGTCCTTATCCAAACAAGGATAACTCTCCTATCAGATAACAGGGCTTAATCCATCCTTATCAGGAGTCTATCTCCAAGGAATATGAGTCCTACATCACCACGGGCTTCCTGGCTTTCCTAACAAGTCAGAACTCATACACCCACGCCTATAAAAACAGGTCCTCTACACAGGAACGGGTAACGAACTCTTGGGCCCTAACTAGTCCATTGATTTCTCTATTCACAGATCACCCGAATTCTTACTCTCACGCCGGAGGGCCTTCGCCGGTGAAGCCCCGACTAGTTCACGTTTGTTCATTGTGTGCAGATTCCGGACACGAAGATATTCTTTGCTGGGATTATCCGAACCACTAGACGGAGGGCTGATCCAACACGTTTCGTGCAGCATCAGTTTGGTTCCATTGCCGGGAAACGTTGTTTGGAGAATTCTTCCATTCGGAAAACTGCAAATTCATCATGTCCAAAGTCCTTACTGACGGACAGGAAGCGAGCGTCACTCCCGACGCTAGCCGGAATCCGCCGCCGCCGAACATGGCAAACAATAATGCGCTGAATCAAGGTCTCCCTCCCCCCTCCGGGACATGGAATGCACACTCGCTCTAGAGGCCCGCCACCTGAGATTACTCATCAGTATGGGCGACGGAGGCGAACTGTATCGCGTCCTCTACCCACCGAAGCTGGCCCATCTAGGCCCTCCCTCATTGATCGAAGGGTATTGCTACAACAGAACCTTACTACCCTTCAGCAATTAGCTGATGCCCAGCGAGCTCTCTTGGAATTCGACCCGGATCACTCCCTAGCTCCTTTCATTCAACCGACTGACAATAGAGAGGTCAGGGGAGACGGCGAGAGAAGCGAACGCAGGGAAGACCTTCCAGCTGATGGCAGAAGTCGTCAGGATCCACCTGCTCCTCCCCGAAGGAATCGATCCGCCCCACCTAGCCGACTTGATGGTCGTCTCGGTCCGATCAATCCTGATGAAAGAGATCTGAGAAATCAGATAAACTGAAGAAGGGAGCAGGAAGCAGAGTCACCAGGTGTGAGATATTTGGGAGAAAGAAGAGTATGGCAAAACCAAGAGCAAAATCCGCCTAGACGAGATCCACCTCGTCGCACTCCGCCGAGACGACACCGAGAGGATCCGGACGTCAGCCGAGTCGTGGGAAGAGGTCGAGATAGAGAAAGAGACCGACCTAGAAGTTCCCACAACAGTTCGGGATTCAGTGAACAGGTCATAATGGACCTACGAGAAAGGATTGATAATATAGAGATGAATCAGGGGCATAGGAAACCAAAGACCGACTATGACGCAATGCGTCCATTTACCCAATGGATTAAAGACTCTCCACCCTCTCCACAGCTGAAACTCCCTCATTTGGAGAAATACTCTGGCAATACTGACGTCATGGATCACCTTCAATCCTTTAAAGGAATGATGGCTCTCCTATCTAACAAGGACGACGTGCTTTGCAAGGCCTTTGCTAGCACATTACATGGGGTAGCCAGATCCTGGTTCATGGACCTGGAAAGAAAGAGCATCGACTCTTTCTCTAAGTTGAAGACGAGTTTCTTAGAATACTTCGCCACGGCCTGGGCCAGGAAGAAGAGGTTATCAGACTTGGCGAACATTGTCCAAGGGAAGAGCGAGTCGACCATGAGCTTTTACAACAGGTTCAGGGACTTGGCCGACTCAATAGAAGAAAGGCTTACTGACAGGGAAATCATAATGTGCTTTTATAATGGGCAAAGGTCAGAGGACCTCACCTACGAACTGTCAGTAAGAGAGCCTCTCACCAAATCTGAGCTATACCAGATGGCTTATGCTACAGCAAATGCTGAGGAAAAGAAGAAATTGCTATCCGGGTACCGAGATCGAGATCACGGAAAAGAAAGTCGGCCTACTTCGGACTCGGCACAAGGCACCAACGGAGGGGGAAACAGAGGAAAAAATAGAACCCGGGGTACCGAGGTCTTTACACCTCTCACAAAGCTGATTTCTGAGATAATGACCCTGGTCAACTTACCGGACCCAAATCCTCTAAGAGACAATCCGAAATTTCCCTGGGACTCGAGCAAATACTGTGCTTATCACCAGGACAATGGGCATGAGACTGACAATTGCTTTGCCTTGAAAAAGATACTGCAGCGATGGGCCGATCAAGGAAAGTTGGATGAGTTCATAGCCAAAAAGAATAACAAGCGCCCGAGGGAAGACGAGAGAGAAGGTGGCCGAGACGACAGACCACCCCGGGCAAAGTTAATCGGCGTAATCCGGGAAGAAATTCCTTCAAATACACGGCTAAGGGAACAAATCCATGAGCTTAGTAAGGTCTACCACATTCCCCCGTGGATCCATAAGGGGGAGGAGGTGATCAGTTTCTCCCCAAACGAGTTGGCCGGGAAGAGGGCCATGAGAGAACATCCTTTGGTCATCACCAGACGGATTGATAATTGTGAGTCCGAAAGACTACTTATAGACTCGGGGGCCGCCAAAGATGTGCTATACTACAAGACCTTCAAAGAGATAGAGCTGCCGGATACCATGTTAGTCCCCTACAACGGGAGATTAGAGGGTTTCACTAATCATAAATCCGAGGCTAAAGGAACGGTGGACCTACTATTGGAAGTCGGCGACTACCCTTACAAGACGTCGGCCACGATCACTTTCATTGTTATGGACCTGGCTAGTGATTATCATGCCATCCTCGGCTCACCTAGTCAGGGAAAATTGGGAATGGTAGCCTCTCTGCCTCACCAAAGGGTGAAATTCCCAACTCCAGAAGGAATAGGATGTGTCCTTGGAAACCCAAAACACTTCTTAGAACATGTCATGAGGTCCAAAAAAACCAAAGCTCGTATGGAGATTGACACGCCGGAAAGGAACATCGTCATATCCAAGTCGACCACGGCGACAACGTCAGCCCCCAAGATAGGTGTGATAACAGTGGAAATGTC
Organism: Campanula takesimana; assembly: GCA_026119855.1. Lineage (NCBI taxonomy): Eukaryota > Viridiplantae > Streptophyta > Magnoliopsida > Asterales > Campanulaceae > Campanula > Campanula takesimana. The sequence goes on from JAOWBW010000742.1 coordinate 720,128, forward strand.
CGAAGAACCTATGTCACTTGATGGCAAGACGACTGAGGAAGGCGTCACTTATGGGTTGGATGGCTTTGGATCTATATCCATGAACATAGATCAAGACGAGCCAAGTTCCTCAGCCCTCACTCTCGTCCAGAACTCAAAGGCCACAGAGCCCGCAACCATAGAGGTCGATATGGACAAGCTCCTAGATATGGGAAACCTGAGCTTGGAAAGCGAAAGAAAGAACCCGGATAGCAAAGAAAAGAGGATCAAGCAAATCACTGTAGAAACTTTGGAATTCAGGGAAGGACCCGAGCTGAGACCGGTCGATCAGTTGGACGAGGTCATCATTAACCCTGACTACCCCGAGCAGAAGATAAAGATTGGGAGACAACTTCCCCAAGAAGAGAGAGAGGAACTCATCACTCTGATCAAAAGCAACTTGGATGCATTTGCATTGGAGGGTAGAAGACATGGTTTGAGTTAAAGAAGCCATAGCTCTTCATAAGCTAGAGGTCGACAAGTTTTTTAAACCAATCAGACAAGGAAGAAGGGCTTTCTCCACCGAGAAAGAGAAAGCAATCGAGGCCGAGGTGGATAAGCTGTTGAGGGCCGGGATCATCCGAGAAAAAACATACCCGGAATGGTTAGCTAATGTCGTGATGGTGAAGAAGCAGAATGGCAAGTGGAGAATGTGTGTTGACTTCACGGATCTCAACAAGGCTTGCCCAAAAGACAGCTACCCGCTTCCCAGGATCGACAAGTTGGTGGACTCCATTGCCGGACATCAAACTCTGAGTTTTCTGGATGCTTATTCCGGTTACCACCAAGTTAAGATGGCCGAGGAAGACATAGAGAAAACCGCCTTCCAAACAGCGGGAGGGAATTACTGTTATGTGATGATGCCTTTCGGCCTCAAGAACGCTGGTGCAACTTATCAAAGGATGGTGAACAAGGTGTTCAAATCCCAGATCGACAGAAACATGGAGGATTACATTGACGACATGGTAATACAAAACCAAGTCAGGAAGCCACGTCCCGGATCTAACGGAGACCATAAGGAATCTAAAGGAGAATGATATGAAGCTCAACCCTAGTAAATGCGTGTTCGGGGTCACAGCAGGCAAGTTCCTCGGTTTCATGGTATCCCAGCGCGGCATTGAGGCGAACCCGGAGAAGATCCAAGCCTTGGTCGACATGAAAGAGCCGACATGCATAAAGGAGGTTCAAAGATTGAACGGAAGAGTAGCCGCCCTAGGAAGATTCATCTCCAAGTCGGCAGAGAAATCACTCCCTTTCTTCAAGGCTCTAAAAGAAACTAAAGACTTCGTCTGGACCAAGGAGTGCTCGGAATCGTTCAAGCAATTGAAAGAGTACTTAGGCTCACCCCCTTTACTCAGTAGTCCGATCATGGGAGACACACTCTCGATATTCCTGGCTGCAACAGACAGGGCCGTGGCAGCCGTATTAGTGCGCGAAGACAACGGGATCCAGAAGCCAGTTTACTATGTCAGCAAAGCATTATCAGAAACCGAGAGTAGATATTTTAATGCTGAGAAGATAGCATACGCCTTGGTCATCGCCGCTAGAAAATTGCGCGCATATTTATCCGCTCACCCCATCACGGTCTATACAGATGCCCCGCTAAGAAAGATACTTCACAAGATGGACAGTTCCGGCAGACTACTCAACTGGTCTATAGAATTGACTGAGTTCGACATACCTTTTAAACCGAGGAAGACATTGATGGCGCAGCCCCTGGTAGACTTTCTGGTCGAGACCGCGTTCTCAAGCGAATATACGCCGACCACCCGGAAGAGGAAATTTCCCATGGACAGAGAACCTCTAGAAGCGCTCCCACAAGATTGCTGGATCTTATATACAGACGGGTCGACAACCAGAGATAGAAGTGAGGCAGGAGTGTACCTAACCAATCCAGGCGGCGAGCATGTAACACGGGATTTCATCAGATTTAAATTCCCAGCTTCTAACAATCAGGCCGAGTACGAGGCCTTGATCTTGGGAATAGAAAGGGCGAAGTTCTTTGGTGCCAGCAAACTGATAGCTTACAGTGATTCCCAACTCGTGGTGAACCAAGTGAAAGGAGAATATAACACCGAGAACCACATGCTGACTAAGTACCGGGATCTCGTCTTAAGTATGACCAAAAACTTGGAGTTTTGGGAAATCAGGCAAGTAGGACGAGAACACAACCAGGAGGCCGATCAGCTGTCAAAAATGGCCACGTCAGAAGAGACCAACCCACTGATCATCTATGCCGACCAACCTGCTTTCGAGAGACTTGAGATCCTTATTCTGGATGATGAAGAAAGAACCTGGATTGAAGACTACAAGGACTACATTAAGGAAGGCAAGTTACTGGAGGACGATATATCGGCTAAGACGATAAAGAGGAAGTCAGCTCGATACGTAGTCTGGAACAACATTCTGTACCGAAGATCATTCTCCAGACCTCTCCTGAGATGTGTCTCCCCTAAAGACACCGAGAAGCTATTGGCCGAGATACATGAGGGAATCTGCGGAGGACACCTGGGGGCCAGAACCCTTGCTGATAAAGTGATCACACTCGGTTATTACTGGCCGAACTTAAGGGAAGAAGCCCAAGCTTATGTGAAGAAGTGTGACAAATGCCAGCGTTTCTCAGACCTGCCCAAAGTACCGCCAGTGGAGCAAACCCTCGTCATACAGACATGGCCATTTGACATGTGGGGAGTCGACATCATTGGGCCTTTCCCTTTAGCCAAAGGAAGCAACAAATTTGTTATTGTAGCAGTTGACTATTTCACGAAGTGGGTGGAAGCTAAGCCTTTGGCCAAAATCACAGAGGAGAACGCCATCAATTTCATCCATGACTATATCTGGTGTCGGATCGGTGTACCTCATACTATCGTGACCGACAATGGACTCCAATTCTCGGACGCCTTCACCGAGGAGTTGGGCAGGCTTGGAGTTAAGCACAAGAAATCATTCGTCAGTCACCCTCAAGGTAACGGTCAAGCCGAAGCAGCAAACAAATTGATATTGAAAGCCCTGACAAAAAGCCTAGAAGGAAGTCAAGGAAAGTGGCTGGACGACCTCCCCCTTGCTTTGTTGAATACTCCTAAGGTGGAAGATGATCCTCAACAACACAATATCTTTCGTACCCGGAGCAAGGTGAAGCAACATGTAATCGGGATGGTCGTAGACAGTGGAAGAAGTGAAAACATGGTGTCAAGGGAGATTGTGAACAGCTTGAAGTTGGAGACAAAGAAGCATCCTACACCTTATAAAATCGGTTGAATCAATAGCAAGGGCGACATTAAGGTAACTGAACAATGTTTAGTCCCTTTTTCTATTGGAAAATATAAATATGAGGTGCTTTGTTATATAGTTGATATGGATGCCTGCCAATTGTTTATGGGTAGGCCGTGGCAATTTGATGTGAACGTTGTGCACAAGGGTAGAGATAACGTTATTGTCTTTTTGAAAGACAAGCTGAAGGTTACTCTTAACCCTATTGTTGAGGGAGGTAGTAGTAAAGTGGGCAGTCAAAGGGAAAAAGTATTGTGTCCTTATGTATTACCAAAGAATTTTTGAAGGAGGCTATGCATGCGCCAGTTATTTATGCTGTTGTGAATAAGGGTGTTCTTGGGGTAGATGCAAATAGACCTGATTGTTTAAAATCTCTTTTGGAAGAATTTAGTAGCATTATGCCTAAAGATTTGCATGCAGGGTTACCTCCATTAGGAGATATTCAACATCACATAGATCTTGTGCCTGGATTAACTCTACCAAATTTTCCTCATTACAGGATGAGTCCAGCCGAGCATGAGATCTTGAGGGAACAAGTTCAGGGATTGTTGCAGAAAGGGTATATCCAAAAAAGCATGAGTCCATGCGCAGTTCCTGCTCTCTTGGTGCCTAAAAAGGACGGTACTTGGCGGATGTGCATTGACAGTAGGGCTATTAACAAAATCACCGTGAAGTACAGGTTTCCAATTCCGCGGTTGGATGATATGCTTGACTTATTGCAGGGATCTAAGGTCTATTCAAAAATTGACCTTAAGAGTGGTTACCACCTGTAGACACCCCGCCTTGGACCACTCACCCCGATTGCACATTTGATTTTGTGTTTTTACTTGTTTTAAGTGTTTTCCTGTTAGTTTCTGCTACTTTCATTAAGTTCCTGACCCATGTACGAAACTAAAATTATCTGCTGACGACCAAACTTTCTCAAAACCCACTCCGGCTGATAGAACGAGGAGTCCCTGAGACCGGGAAGGACTACATGGTCAAAACCTAAAGACCATTCCACGAAATGACGAATGCCCCAAGAAGAGGGACACCACTCAATGTCATCCGATAATCGAGACGCAAAGAATTTCTTCCAACCATCCTCAGATAAGTCTCGAATCAGCAGTTTTCTCCTATGGATGGCAAAGGGAGAAAGATCACCGTCCGGAGAATAAATCCTGAAGTGTTCTCGAAGCCTTAAGACTCCTAATCAATGAACAAAAAGTGAAAACCAATTAATGTAACATCCCGAAATTAAGCACGACGTTTTGGGACGAATCAGGAAAAGAAAAAAAAAAAAGAAAAATAGAATTTTCGGGGTGTTACAGTTGGTATCAGAGCGGTACCCTGACCGTAAGGCTTGTTAGCTCTTTCGGGGATAAGATCTTGATGTATTCGCATAAGATTATCGAGAGCTAGATTAAGTAGAATTCGGGGACGAATTCTTTTTAAGGGGGAAGATTGTAACATCCCAAAATTAAGCACGACGTTTTGGGACGAATCAGGAAAAGAAAAAAAAAGATAAATAGAATTTTCGGGGTGTTATAATTAATATAAGCTAACCCTAAAGTCAACTATAATGTAGAAAAGTGTTAATGACTTTTTGGGCCAAGAAATTGGTACAGTTGAATCTGCAAAAGAAGCTTAGGAACTTATCATAACAAAATTCACTAAACACACTAGTCTCACGGCATAAATCCTCTATAATCTCTTAAGAAAATTGATAATTTCGGATTTTCTCCTGGAGAAAGAGTGACTGCTGCAAAGCAAAGATTTGAGGAACTATTAAGACAACTTGGAGACCATGGCAAAGTACTAGGACTACAAAACTTATGCCTAAATATATTCTCTTGTCTTCCCCCAAAATATGAAAAGGTTGCCTTACCAATAGGAGGATTAGAATAGTAGAAAATGATAGTTGAGTAATACTTTGGGAAGTTATAAGCCTATGAACTGGAAGGAACAATCAAACTGCCAACCATTGCAACATCCTTAGCCATGGCTCAAACTAAAGCCCTGCACAAAAATCACCTTTCAAAACCTACACAATATCACATTGACTCCTTGATGAGTAATACCCTTCAAAAGGTCAACCTGAAAAAAAAATGAAGTCAAAACTTTGAATCATGAGGATATACCAAGTATGATCTCCATAGGAGTAAAAAATGCTGCGAAAAATCAAAAGAAAATGCTTGACTTGAGAAACTATGCTTCAGCTTCAAACAACAATCAAGATCAAACTGGAAAAAATAAATAAGTGAAGTGTTACAACTGTGAGAAAGTAGGACATTATTCCCAAGAATGTCTTGAGCCAAAGAAATCAAGAAAATTTCACACTCAAAAGAAATCATACATAATTCAAGGTGTAATTGTTTCAACTGTTCCAAAAACAAAAGTGATGGCAAAAGAGAACATGTAATGATGGCTGGCCTTTCAAAATTCAGTGAGGATGAATCAAAATCCTCAGACACTAACAATGATGGTGACATGGAAGCTATGATATTCCTCATAGCAAATGGAAAAGAAACCTCAGATAGTGAAAAGGAATTAGAAGACTTAGTTGGTGCAGAGGAACTTAAGAAGGTAAGTGATTTCAATTTCCTTGATTCAGAAGGCCTAAAAAATATATCAGCTTTGCCGGTCTCATCTCCTAGCAACTCAGCCAAAACATCCTCTACAACTCATTTACAGCTTCGGTTTGTTGAAGGACTTCCTCGGGAAACATCTCCGTATTCATTACCACTAAGTTTTTTGGCGGTACAAAAAGACTCCTTCACCAATAAACCACAGACATTCAAACAAGCTTTTGATTTTTTGCATTGGAAGGGTGTAATGTGTGAGAAAATCGCTGCCCTACACAAAAATGATACGTGGTATTTGTTGTCGGGTGTTGCTGGATTTTCAAGTTTAAACACAAAGCTAATGGGTATATTGAACGGTATAAGGCTCTTCTTGTTGCTTTATTGCTTAAGGGTTCACATAGCAGGCCGGCCTCGATTATGATGAAACGTTTAGCCCGATGGTTAAACCCTCTGTCGTTCGCATATTTCTAACCGTTGCACATTCTCGTTCATGGGAAATAAAACAGTTGAATGTCAGTAATGCTTTTCTCAATGTCATTATTCATGAAGAAGTATATATGAAGCAACCTCCTCGCGTTGTTGATTCCTCAGTTGTGAATCATGCATGAAAGATGCATAAAGTAATCTATAGCCCTAAGCAGTCTTGGTTCCAATGTCTTCATAAATATTCTTAATCACACCTTTGTCAACAGTCCTTCCGAATCATCCTTGTTCATTCAGCACAGTCATGGCTCCTCTATTCTCATCCTTGTATATGTCGACGACATTATCATCACTGGGTTTTCTCATTCGATTGTTTCCTCATTTACTGATGATATCTGCAACACATTTGATAGTCGTTGCTTGGGCGATCTTAACTTCTTCCCGATATTGAAGCAACTAGGACTAAGACTCAATGTACTATTTGCAAAACTCGGCATGCTCTAGATCTTCTTGATTGGTTCAACATGCCTGACTATAAATCAATTCCAACTCCCGACATTGCCTTATCTCGCTTGCCAAGTCTTGATGATGAGCTACTGTTGAATGCTACCGAGTTTTGAAGTTGGTTGGAGGTTTTAATATTTTACTTCGTCCCGATATTGCATTTTCAGTTAATCAGGTGTGTAAGTTCATGCAGTAACCCCGTTCCTCTCATCTTGTTGTGGATAAATGCATTCTCGATGACATCTCGGCAATTCATGTGGCTCACAATCCGGTGTTTCATGCTCGTATTCGCCATATCGAGATTGATTATCACTTCATTCGCGAATTGGTTACTTGGGGTTTTCTCAAGCTTAAATTTGTTACATCCGATCATCAACTTGACGATTTATCTACAGAAGACCGGTCCAAGCCTCGTTTTCAAGCCCTCTCGATCAAGGTGCAACTTCCTTACGGGCACTTGCTTGAAGGGGGGATATTTGTCAAGGATTAGAGAAAGATATAGTCGGAACCAATCATACATGGAGAGAGAATTAATTAATATGAGAGACTCAATTTATTAATGAACAATATGTTACATATTTATAGGGTTACATGGAACATTCTAGACTAATCTAACTTGGTCAACAGGATATAAATCTCCTAATTGATATACACAATCTCTAATATTGGTAAGTAATATCTAAGAGATATTTACAATATATTCTTGGAATATACAAGACGGGTTCGGTCGGGTGTAAGGGTTTGTTCGGTCGGGTTTGGGTTATGGTTCGGACAAGCTGGACAAAAAGGAAATTGGGTTTTGCTGTAGCTTGGGGTATTCAAAAAACTGGAAAAAATAAACGTAGGGAAAGTTTGTTTGATTTGGGTAGGGAGAGAAGGAGAGATGAAGGGAGTTGACCTTAAAGAAAAAGAAAAAAAAGTGACAGGAAGCAAAAAAAAAAAAAAAAATGGTTGAGATTTTGGAGGAAGAGTTAGAGAGGGTGGTCGGGTAGTGAAGAAAAAAAAATAGGAGGAGACTTGTGGCCGCCATTATGTATTAGTGATATACTGCAGAAAATAAATAGAAATAAAAATAGGGTTTTGACCGAAGTTTTTTTTTTTGTTTTGGTGGTGGTGATATGGTGGCAATGGTTGGGGAAAGTTTTGTCGTGGTGGTTTTGTATGGTGGTTGGCTGAAACTTTGTGGTGGAGAAGTCCTTTTATTGATCATAGCTCTGATACCATGTCAAGGATTAGAGAAAGAGATAGTCGGAGTCAATCATACATGGAGAGAGAATTAATTAATATGAGAGACTCAATTTATTAATGAACAATATGTTACATATTTATAGGGTTACATGGAACATTCTAGACTAATCTAACTTGGTCAACAGGATATAAATCTCCTAATTGATGTACACAATCTCTAATATTGGTAAGTAATATCTAAGAGATATTTACAATATATTCTTGGAATATACAATATTCCTAATAATATTAACCGAGTATATCATATGTAAGTAGCTAGATATATTAGTATTCTCGTATATATGGATAACATAGAGTTATATTTGGAAAAATATTATATATAGGGAGAACCAATAATAGTCTAAGGAAGAGTTCTAAACCTTTCTAAACTATTCTACTTAGTCTTGTATATATGTAACTCTCGTATGATGAATAAGATTACCAAGGAAATTCCTCAGCCTCCCTTCTCTTTCTACGTCGTGTTTCACATAGGTTTTCACTTATTACCCCACCATAAAGATTCATGGAAGTGAGCTTTCAAGGCTACATTGTTAGCTTACTTGAAGACAAGCGAGAAATCCAAATTTGATATTAATAACCAACTTTTGTGCTCCATTTTGATCTTAAATTTTACAACAATTATCCATCCAACTTGTATCTATGATCTACAACCTTTTCAACAGTTGACGAATTTTTATCCAACTCATAATTATGCAAAACATCATGTATGTACTTTATACCTTCTTTGGTTTACAAACAAATTTTACTATTTCCTCGTTTCTCTGTCAATTCTTCATTTCCCATATTTACTCGTTAAACTATGGAAGTAGTCATAACCATGAAATTTTATTTCTCTTTCATCATGTGATTTTAAAAGCACTGTCCACACAACACACTGTAATTGTTTGTCAATGACTTTCTGAGAACAGATGTTACCTCAAGTGTTAAGCAACACCCCAGGTAACACTCCAGACGGACAGAAAATACACACACAAAAATAGTAGAGTTTTTGCAGCGGAAAATAAATAGCACAAGAGAAATATTTTTCTCAAGTTATATAAATATAACTTGAGATGCCTAGATGGCGAAAACCTTATAATCAAAACCAATTACAAAGTTTAAAATGGTTCCCTATACAAACTATGATATACTCTCTATGGAACCAAAGTAAGAACAAAGTACAAGATTCTATCCTAACCAAAACTCACTCAAACCCGAAGTATTTGAGTGATAAAAGAGTGTATGGAAGAAAGAATCTCAAAAGGAGCCAAGAGTACTTTGATCTTTTTGTGCTATGGATGTGTGTATAAAATTGGCTTCACTTCAATCTTCAACCAAGCATCTATTTATAGCCAACCAAAACTTGGAGGCTACACAAATAACAGCCTTGGGCTATTTGTGATCGTGTGAGAAGAGTGGGGAGAGTGAGTGGGCTTGCTCTCCACTTTTTGTGCGAAGACTTGGTCTTCCTCCCATGATTTTCTCAACCGCAAGCTTGATCCCCAAGTCCTAGCTTCACCGTGTTGTACTCCAAGCTTCCAATGCTTTGTACATCTTCAATTAATCAGCAACTAACATTGGACTTGGTCTTCTTCACATTTACCATATTTAACACATGTTAAATATGTTTGTTATTCCCTCTTTTACTCGGCATTTATGAATAACTCTTCAACAATTTCTTCTCCATGTTTTAAGCTCCATAAATCAACTTTATTATACCTGAAAATATGGACCAACATCTAGACAATAATATTATGACATTAGTATAAAAATATATTAGAAAGAAATGTCAAATTAAATTATTTTCGTCACAGCACTTAGACTGTCAGTGGCAACATCTGAGGTAACACCTCTGTCTGCACTAACAATCTCCCCCTTAATTTGAGATTTCTTTCCAATCTCCTAGGTGTTGGTACCTGTAAAAACAAGTTAGACATATAGCATGATAACAGAGCAAAAACCAGAGTTAAACTCCCCCTTAATGTAGGAGTTAAACAAACAAACAAAGATTTACAAAACAATACTAATCAAACACATATTTCAGATGCTTCTAACTAGTAGTTTTAAAACCAATGTAAGTCCAAGTTTAAAACCATAAACCAACAGAGATTATTACCAACAAAACTACCAAAGTCTTAGTTCTAAAACATAAAGAACCAAAGTAGAAATTGTTTACACAAACCACACCACCAACAAAATTAAATTGTTTTGAAACCAAACACCATGAAAAACCATTGCCCATGATTAATGGCAACATCAACCTTCAAGAGAAATTTTCTTCTTACTCTTCTTCTTCTGTTTCTTCCTCATCCTCCGGTTCTCCTTCCTCAGCCTGCGAACCAGCACCTTTAGTAACATCTCTAGCAGCATGACTAACCCCAGCAGCATCAACAGCATCTGTAGCAGCACTAGTACCAGCACTTGTACCTGCACCATCTCCCCCAGATTGGGAAGAAATCAGATTGATAAACTGAAGAGAGTCATCTTTGATCTTGGTCCATTCATGGATAACATTCACCATACGTGTCACTTGCTTGTCGAGAAAAGCAATCACAGTGGTCTTAGGAATTGTAGGTGAAGAGTTCCCTAAGAGATGTAACATGCTGGCTACAACATTCTCAACATCAGTACCTGTGAAGAAACTAGGAGAACTAGGAGTGTTAACTGGACTGTCTGAAGCAACATTCTTCCCAGCACCTCTGGATGGAATGGACGATCTTGACCCAATATCTTTTGACTTGTCCCAAGGTAAATCACCGGTGTATCTTACACCACCCTGTCCTTGCTTTGTCAAAAGACTATCTACTCTATAGTAGTCAAGCTCATGAGTGTAAATGTCCGAGTACATAATGGGAAATTTTTGAGCCATTACCACTTGAAAAATCAGAGAGGGATACGGCAAAACTGATAGTTTTTTCTTCTTACCCCAAGTGGCTAAATGTTTAAAGATCAAACTCCCAAAATTCAGTTTTCGGTTCGTCCCCAACTTATGCAAAACCCTAGCTTGTTCTAAGGTTACATATTGTTCATTTTTGGTGGGGAGCCAATTAAAAATGCACAATTTGTGCAGAACCGAAAATAAAGAGGTGAGGTGAGAAGCAAGAAAGTGTTCATCCCTTTTGGTAGGCCATCTCTCTACCACATTGTTCGACAGAACCTTCGCAATATCATCCCTATCGGCTAGTACACCATCATCATCACAGTGAGGCATTTTAAGCACCTTATTGATCAATGACGGATTAATCTTAAAAATCCTACTTCTAAGAAAAAACGTGCCGAATTGCTTGGAGTTTTCATTATCAAGATTGGGATGAAGGTTGGCATAAAAGTTTCGAACAATGGCATCTACATAGTTTGATGGATAGAGATTGGCATTTAAAAAATTTCTATCTTTCAAAAACTGATAAACACCATGTTTCTTGAGGTTAGCTTCATCGATATACTTCTCACGATGCATTTTCAAACTAGAAATTTCAAGCCACTTTTCCATGTTGGCTCTTTTGTAAAATTCCAAAGTGAGAAAAGGTTTTTGAAAAGCTTCATCATCATTATCAAAGCTAGTTTCCAGAACATCATCAGAAGTCCCAAACAAATCAGAGGAGGTAACCGGGGCTATAGGAGGTTTAGAAGAGCGGGATGTTACCTTAGATGTTGCCGGTTTACCAGTAGCACCCGAGGCAACATTCTGTTTTGCTTTCCCTTTGTTGACTCGTTTGTGTACAGCGGCAAGGGGCTCTTCTTCATCAGCTACCCAGGTGTCCAAACTCTCTACAGACTGTGCTTGTGCGGCCGGAAGGACAACAAATTTCTGATCCGAATTTTGATCAGAAGAGAGTCCAAGTGACTCCTCTTCTTCTTCATCGGAAACTTGCACAGGATCATCAGAGGTGTTGGAAGGAATTTTTGACCTGGATTTTGCACTTAGACGGCTGGAGGTCCGCTTTCGAGCTGTTGGAGCCGCGCCTATTTTGGTTGCTGTTGAAGGGGCTTTTCTTTTGACTCTCTTTGTGGCGGAGCTTGGTGGACGAGAAGCAGTCGTCATGGGTTGAGGTCGAGCTGAGGTTGCAACATGATAGGGCTCATCAATGGACATTGCTATTTGGTTAGAGATTTGAGAGACCAAGGGTGAGATGTCCATTGGCGAGGCAACACGCGAGGCATCACCCGGCGACTCTTCTAGAGGTGTGGGTTGGTTGGGGTTTTGATTTGGGTTCACCATTGTTGAATTTTAGTGGAGGATTTGGGAGAATTTTTGGAGAAGGGTTTTGAGGGTTTTAGGTTGTCGCCGGTTTTGGGTTGTTGCCGATTGAAGAAGGCGGTGAGGAGAGGGAGAGTTAAAAAGAGTTTTGGTGAGAAAAATAAGGAGAGTAATTAGGAAGAGATTTTTAGGGAGGTTAAAAAATGTGAAAAGGGATAAACAATTAATTCAAACTTAACTCTTATCATTTAAATTAACTAAACCCCTATTTTTTCTCACATTTAAAACTAACCTAAATTAAATCACCCTATTTACAAGCACACAACTAACAACCTCCCCTGCACATTCGGGTTTTTTTTTTTTTTTTTTTTTTTTTTTTAAATAATATATAAAACGAAAAAAATAAAGATGGTAAAATGAATGATGTAACAATCTCTCAAATATTTGAAGATAGATTCCTAAATTGTAGGGAAATTGTTACAACTATATTTTACCTAAAGTAAATGATTTGTTTTAGACTTTTTCAAAATTGTAAACTCTTTTTCTTTAAATAAAAAGACTTTCAAACTTTGAAAATTTAAAAAAACAATTCTGAAAATAAATAAAAATTAAAAAAAAAAACGAATGTAGCACACACTAATGTGTTGATGGCAATGATGGTAACACTTAAGATAACATTCGTGATAAACATCCCTTACTGAATTTATATTAAGGCAATTAAAGCGAGATAGACCTCATTTTAGAACACATGAGGCGAAGATATGCTTCTATAATAAGCATTTGAGGTATAACAAGCTTGCCAAATATGAACACTTTAGGCAAAGAAAATCTAATAATTTAGATATAAAAAGCTTGTTCTTCATCTTCAAACACTTTAATATAAACATATTTTACACTTCTTTATCTACAAGGGAGCATCGTAGTAGCGAGCTCCGTGCCCCGAGTCCTTATAAAGTGTAAACATGTTTTAGTGATTTGTACCGTTCAAGTAGGAAACACTGTAGTAGCGAACTCCATGTTCCTAATACTTAGTATAAAATCACTAGATAATATCCCCCTTTGACAAGAGTGCATCGTCGCAGTGAACGCCGTGCCTCGAGCTACTAAGGAAATACTATAAGTGTTTTTAGCCTTTTTGCCTTTGAAAAAGATTAGTGACTTTGTCACTTTTGAGTTTAAAAAGGAATGTTATCAATAATGTTACCTAGAGTGTTATCCTACCATAACAAAAAGGTCAGCATGTGCCACCATCAATGAATAGAAAATACTACTCATTGACAGATTAAAACAAAAACAAAACAATAATATACAAGTGTTATCTCAGATGCTGGTAGCACTTGAGGTAACACCAGAAAACAGGAGATTTTTAGAGATTACAAAGACCAAGAGAGTTCTTCAAGAAAGAAAATCTCTCAAGGTCTAAGCCTTTTGTAAAAAAGTCCGCTAATTGATACTTGGTATCAATATGCTCTATAGCTATTAAGCCTTTTTCAACCATATCTCTTAAAAAATGATGACGGATATCAATGTGTTTTGTGCGGGAGTGTTGGACAGGGTTCTTGGAAATGTTGATGGCACTCAGACTATCACAGTACATGATCATATTTTTACTCTCAAGCCCATAGTCGTCTAACATATGTTTTAGCCATATTAATTGAGTACAACAGCTCCCTGCTGCCACGTATTCAAACTCAGCAGTAGAGAGCGACACACAATTTTGTTTACGACTATACCATGATACTAGATTATTACCCAAGTAAAAACACCCCCCACTAGTACTTTTTCTGTCATCTATATCCCCCGCCCAATCCGAATCACTAAAGCCTACTAGATTTGTATTTGTATCTTTAGCATACCAAATTCCTAATTCGCTTGTTCCGGAAACATATTTAATTATCTTTTTCACAGAATTAAGATGAGAGACTTTGGGGTTGGATTGGTATCGTGCACAGACACACACAGAAAACATAATGTCGGGTCGGCTAGAGGTAAGGTAAAGAAGGCTACCAATCATGGAACGGTAAAGGGTAGGATCGACTGCTTCTCCCCCTTCATCCTTGCCGAGTTTAAGTGTAGTAGCCATAGGAACCGAGGAACTTTTTGACCCCTCCAAGCCGAATTTCTTGACTAGATTTTTAGCGTACTTTCTTTGTGAGACGAATATTCCATCGGGTAGTTGTCTTACCTGCAAGCCAAGAAAGAAGTTTAGTTCACCCATCATGCTCATCTCGAAAGTTGATGTCATAGCTCTACAAAATCATTTAAGCAAATTTTTGAAGTAGAGCCATAGACTATGTCATCAACATAGATTTGAGCAATGACAAGTTCCTTTCCATGTTTTAGAATGAATAAGGTTCTATCCGCCTCTCCTCGAATAAAACCATATTCAAGCAAAAAACTAGTTAAACGACCATACCATGCGCGCGGAGCTTGTTTTAGACCGTATAAGGCTTTATCAAGTCTATACACATGGTTTGGTTGGGATGGATCTTCAAAGCCTTTAGGTTGTTCAACAAAAACTTCCTCATCTAAATATCCATTTAAAAATGCTGCTTTAACATCCATTTGATACAAAGTGATTCGAAGATAACAAGCTATGGCTAAGAGAAGTCTTATAGACTCAATTCTAGCCACGGGTGCGAAGGTTTCGTCAAAGTCGATACCTTCCACTTGTGTATAGCCTTGAGCCACAAGACGAGCTTTATTTCGAACAATATTACCCTCTTCATCCGTTTTGTTTTTAAAAATCCATTTTGTCCCAATAACATTAGTTTTAATAGGACGGGGTACTAAAAACCATACATTATTTCGGGTAAATTGATCTAGTTCGTCTTGCATAGCTTGAATCCAAAAATTGTCTTTTAAAGCTTCAATCACATTTTTAGGTTCTATGGATGACACAAAACAAGAGTGTTTTACCTTGGTGTATGTGGTTGACATGCACACATACCTTACCATTTCCCGATAATTCACAGGTTCTTTGTTTCTTGTTCGGACCCCTTCATTCACTTCCCCAATCACCTGAGTTGTAGGATGATTCCTACGAATTCTGGGTGGAGGATCCCTTCTTGCGTCATCATGAACTTCTGCATCAGACTCGGATGAATCACTGGACTCAGGTGCTGCCTGAGGTGCTGTCTCATCGATGATATCATTCTGCTCAGCATCTGTGTTAACATCTGTGATGTCATTTGCAGTTTGTATGACATCTTCTAACAGCACCAGAGGAGACTCTTGAGCACTTTCACCTGAAATACTTGAGAGATCATCAAAAACAATGTTAACAGATTCTTGGATGGTTTTTAGTCTAAGATTGTAAACCCTATATGCCCGACTATTTGCCGTATATCCAAGAAATATCGCCCTATCACTTTTAGAGTCTAACTTTGCTAAGTAATCCCGGTCATTCAAAATGTAACACACACACCCAAAGACATGAAAATAGTGAACTTTTGGCTTCTTGCCATTCAAAATTTTATAAGGTGTCATAGTGGTTCCGGGTCTTAAAAAAAAACTCTATTAGTTGTGTGACAAGCCGTGTTAAGTGCCTCGGCCCAAAATCTTTTAGAAATCTTTTTAGAAAACAACATCACACGAGTCATTTCAAGTAAAGTACGATTTTTCCTTTCGGCCACCCCATTTTGTTGAGGTGTTTTAGGAGCTGAAAACTCGTGATGTATTCCTTTTCTTTCACAAAAAGTAGAAAATAAAACATTGTCAAATTCTCTCCCATGATCAGATTTGATTCTAAAGATAGAGGCACAAAACATGTTTTTGATTTTGGAGTGTAAAAGTTTAAATTTATCAAAAGTTTCTGATTTTTCTTTTAGAAAATAAACCCAAGTGAATCTCGAAAAATCATCAACAATGACATAAGAATATCTCTTTCCTCCAAAACTCTCTATCTCAACTGGACCCATTAAATCCATATGTAAGAGTTGAAAACAGTGTGTTGTTCCAGAGAGTGTTGCTCGGAATGTTGGGCAGCACTATGGGCAACACGAGTTTGTTTCCCCTTAAGACAATCTTCACAAATGATAGGTTTTTTAAGATCTAGTTTAGGAATTCCTTTAACAGCATCTAACTTAACAATCTTATCAATGTTCCTCAAATGAACATGTCCCAACTTTTGATGCCATAAGTTTGTGACATCAATTTGTGCGGTGTTGCACACGACTTTATCTTCCACACAATAACAATTATCACTTGATCTAGTTCCTGTCATAACACAATTGTTAGTACCATCAAAAACTTCACAAGTGTCCTTGTTAAATTTTACTTCCATGTTGTCATCGCAAAGTTGACTAATACTAATTAAATTAGTTACTAGGCCATCTACATGCAAGACATTTTTTAAAGCAGGAAAACCATTCACATTTAGAGTTCCTTTACCTATTATATTACTCTTGCTCCACCACCATAAGTTACACTACCCCTTGAACGGATTCATAGTTTTTTAAAAACATTTTTGTTCCCGTCATATGGCGTGAACACCCACTATCAAAATACCATGATCCTTCAACATTTGTTTTTAAGGCAGTATATACAACATCACATCTCACATTGGCTTTTTGGTTTCCATGACTTCTTTTTGATATTTTGACTTTCTGACAGTGGTGTGTTATCTGGAGTGCTGGGTAACACTTCAGGTAACACATCTGGACTGGACTCTTTCTTTGAAAGCTTTGTACATTTATTTTTAAGATGTCCAGTAGTGTGACAGTATTGACACACTTTCCCTTTGTCAGAAACATCATTTGAACAAGAATTTTGATCAAAAACTCGTGACCTTTTACAAAATTTACGTTATGTTCATTACAAGACAAAGAAGAAGTAATACTTTTCTAATGATTCTCGGAAACCAATACCTTCTCTCAAAGGCTTACCCAAGTTTAGGATCTCATCAAGTTTGGACGATCCGGTGTTGAGCTTCTTCAAGGTGGTTTCGGCTAGAGTCAACTTGGCCTTGACTTTTTCTAGCTCGGCATCTTTCTGGGATGCTTGAGCTTCCATTCGGTTCAAGTAGGCCTTGAGTCCATCGTTTTCTTGGTTAAAGTCTTAACCATTTGGTTCTCCTTCTTCCATTCCTTGAGCATATCCTTATAGAGGATTTTTAAGTCTTCAATGAGCTCATCTTTGCTCATCTCATCCTCTTGCGAACTTCCTGTATCAAGATTAGTGGAAACCATGAAACAAACATTATTATCAGTACTGAAATTGTTATACCTGACAGATGTGGTCTCGGATGTTATCTCAGTTGACATAACATCTCTGGTAACATGTTCAGTCTGCAAGTCACTGACTGTGACATACATGGTTGTTTGATCTGGTTCTTCTTCCTGGACTGAACCCTCATCTTCAATTGTCACTCAGGGATACCCATAGGTTCTTTCCCTTCTTCCGTAGTGTGTTGGCACACTCGTTTGCGTAATGACCCCATCCCGAACAAGCATGACATTGAATTGAATCAATGTATTTGGATCAGACCTTGATTGATCTGAGGATGCTCTACGCATAGGGGCCTGACTTTTGAGTAGATGGGAACGTCCTTCTTGGCATCGAATCATACACCTTGGTTTGTTTCTCTTTTGCTTTTACCTGCACTTTTTCATTGTTAAACTTTTAAACCATTGCATTATATTTTCTAGCAAGTAAAGCAACACTGGCACTTTCATCCAATTCTTCAAAAATTTCATCTTCATTATCATTTGAAAAATCTGAGGATTGCACATTTAAAGCAATATTTTCCCTTTAGAAGCCTCACTTTGTTCAAGGAGATTTGACTCAAAATTTTTCAAAATACTCATTAAAGAATTGATGTTCATTGTAGAAAGATTGTGAGCTTCTTCAATAGATGAAACTTTCATATTGAACCTCTCGGGGAGAGTTCGAATAGCTTTTGAAACAAGTTGTTTGTTTGGTAAAAGGTTCACCCAAAAGTTGACACTCATTTGCAATATCAAACAATTTTTCAAAATAGGATGAAATCGTTTCATTTTCACCCATCCTCAATCTTTCAAATTTGCCAGTAAGAGTTCTAAGCTTATTATCACGCACACTACTATCACCTTCACAAAATCTTTGTAAAGTGTCCATGCCTCTTGAGCAGTGGAAATATTTTGAATAAGTTTAAAATATTGCATATCAACCCATGCAAAAAATAGCATTAAGTGCTTTTTCATTATAATTAGCTAGAGTAATCTCTTCATTAGTCCACTCCGATTCAGGTTTGACTTGAACGTCACCATCTTCATCTGGAGGTAACATAGGGAGAGAGTAACCATTTGTTATAGATCGCCATGCCCGAAGATCAATGATTTGATATGCGAGCGTAGGCGGATCTTCCAATAAGCATAATTCGAGCCATCTAAAACAGGAAGACGCTTTTGATTAGGATTAGCAGGATCGAAAGCCATGACAAATCTGGAACGAATCACTTAGTATGTCAAGTGACCGGGCTCTGGTGCCAATGAAATTGTTTTCAATGACTTTCTGAGAACAGATGTTACCTCAAGTGTTAAGCAACACCCCAGGTAACACTCCAGACGGACAGAAAATACACACACAAAAATAGTAGAGTTTTTGCAGCGGAAAATAAATAGCACAAGAGAAATATTTTCTCAAGTTATATAAATATAACTTGAGATGCCTAGATGGCGAAAACCTTATAATCAAAACCAATTTACAAAGTTTAAAATGGTTCCCTATACAAACTATGATATACTCTCTATGGAACAAAGTAAGAACAAAGTACAAGATTCTATCCTAACCAAAAACTCACTCAAACCCGAAGTATTTGAGTGATAAAAGAGTGTATGGAAGAAAGAATCTCAAAAGGAGCCAAGAGTACTTTGATCTTTTGTGCTATGGATGTGTGTATAAAATTGGCTTCACTTCAATCTTCATCCAAGCATCTATTTATAGCCAACCAAACTTGGAGGCTACACAAATAACAGCCTTGGGCTGTTTGTGATGTGTGAGAAGAGTGGGGAGAGTGAGTGGGCTTGCTCTCCACTTTTTGTGCGAAGACTTGGTCTTCCTCCCATGATTTCTCAACCGAAGCTTGATGCCCAAGTCCTAGCTTCACCGTGTTGTACTCCAAGCTTCCAATGCTTTGTACATCTTCAATTAATCAGCAACTAACATTGGACTTGGTCTTCTTCAATTTACCATATTAACACATGTTAATATGTTTGTATTCCCTCTTTTACTCGGCATTTATGAATAACTCTCAACAATTTCTTCTCCATGTTTTAAGCTCCATAAATCAACTTTATTATACCTGAAAATATGGACCAACATCTAGACAATAATATTAGGACATTAGTATAAAAAT